>PVJA010010728.1:13450-56721 GCA_004027025.1 Myocastor coypus
TTTTTTTTTTTTTTTTTTTTTTTTTTTTTTTTTTTTTTTTTTTTGAAGTACTGTGGATTGAACTCAGGACCCTGAATTTGCCAGGCAAGAGCTTATTCTACTGAGTTATCTCCCTGGCCCTTTTGTTCTATTTTGAAATTGGTAATTTTTCATAACCTCCTGTTCTTATAAAATCTTGTTTCATCTGAATAAGACCTAGTTTCAAACCAGTCACGGCTTGAGTATCTGCCTTTGTCCTGCTTCTTTAGTCCCATTTGTGCACCCACAAATTTCTTGCTCCTAGGTAGGCCATCCTCCTTAGCAACAAGTCTAAAACTACTCTTTCCTTTGTTCAGGCTTTAAATATGAGCTGAGTTGTCTAGAGCATACCTAAAGAAATTATCCTGACTCCCCTGCCAAACTTCTCTGATACTTCTGCATGAATGAGGCTACTAGAAGTGACAGTGAAAATGTCTCATGAATTAGGGAAGTTATCTCAGTAAACTTTATGTTATTTATTATTATTATTATTATTATCATTATTATTATTATTATTATTGCATTTAGGACAGAGGATACAGAGTCTACAGGGTCTCACTACATAGATCGGACTCATAGTTATTCTCCTGTTTTTAGCCTTACAAAGTGCTGGGATTACAGGCGTGCACCACCACACCCAGTCTCATTTGCCATCTCAGCAAGTCTCAGGGACAGGATCAAACCCTGGCTGCTGAGCTCTGCTGAAGCAGGCACTTTAGTCTGCTGAGCTATCAGGCCAGCCCTTATTTTGTTGTAGTTTTTTAATTTACTTTTACAAGGAAATGACATGATATAGAGATTCTTTGTCAAGGTAACTCTCCTAATCATGAGGAGAAGAATTTCTATGTAGTTAAGTATCTGAGTTATGTAAGCAGCCATAAGTCTGATAAAATACAAGCCAATATAACACATATTTATAGGGTTAAAACCACAGAATATTTCTATTTAGACTGTCATTTTCTAAAGCACCCAGGCAAGCTATGCTCTCGGTATAGAGAAACTGCATAGTAATTATGGCATCTGTGTTTATCTGTTTTATAATTTCTGACCATCTTGGGAGACATGCTCAAGTCTATGAAGATTTATAAAACACCTGAAGTACATACATTGTGCAAGACAGTATTACAGTCCTGTGACACAAGTCGCCAAGGAAATTTATAAATAGACAAGGAATATAAAAAGAAAAGAGTTTATTTAAATCAAAGTATACTGTCAAGAAGACAGTATGCAAATTTCTAGTAGGCCAGCTGCATAGTTAGGGTCACAGATTGGGTTTTTCATGAGAGTTTGACGATATGGAAAAAAGGATTTAGATAGCAAATGTGATTATCTGAAGAATGTCAGCATTGGGTGTGGTGGCTCACGCCTGTAATCCCAGCGAGACCCTGTCTCAAAAAGACAAAAAAAAAAAAGAATGTCCTCCTCTGGACCGTTTAGCACCTTGTCGATCTTCCAGGAACACCTGTATTGTGTGTAAAATTGTATGTTTACAGTTATACTTTTGACAAGACTGCCTTCCTCTCTGGCTTGCAGAATGCTTTTAACTTCAAATAAGAAGACAAAAAAGAAATCTATGCATATATTTTTGGACAAGATACATCAGGATTCATGGAGAAGAATGAATTAACCTTACATGAAAATGTTTATTGCTGTCTTATGAGCACATATGGGAGCAGGATATCTTTGAATGCCTTTAACATATGCTGGAAAAAAATAGCCTCTATAACAAATGATGGTGGGAAAGCTGGTTAATTGATTAAAATGAATTGGTTAAAATTAATTGATCTATCATTCTCACCTTGTAGTAAAATAAAACTGAAGTGAATCAAAAATCTAGACATTAAAGCAGAAACAACTTGTTGGAAAATAAAATAAATGAATGTCTTGAAGACTCAGACATAAGCAAAGATTTTCTAAATACAATTAATTTGCATAAGGAATAACACCAGAAATCAACAAATGGGATTATTTCAAACTCAGAAGCTTCTGAAAAGCAAAGGAAACAGCTATGAGAATGAACAGATAACCTATAGCATGGGATAAAATGTTGCTAGCTGCACCTCAAACAGTGGATTAATATTTAGAATCCATAAATAACTAAAAAATATATGAAAGGAAAATCTAAAATACAGCTTGTATTTAGTTATGCAGCTTAAAAACAGACAATCAGTAATGAATAGGCCTAAGACACATACAGAAAAGCACATAAACTGAGTTGAAATCTAATTAAATTCTCGAAATAGTTAAGCAGAGAAATGTAAAAGCAAACACAGAAAAAGGATGAAACATTCCATTTAGAACAGATAAAGTAGAACCATTTCTCCCAGGAAAGAAACATTTTGGGAAGAATATGATTAAGTTTTCACAGGGCCTCCCTACCTCTCGACCAGACTTGGAGGAATATTAGCAGTGCAAAATAGCTTGATTTCCTTGGAACTCATTTCCTTCAAATTCAGCCAGCTTAGTAACTGGTTTGTTACTGGTTGTTTTATTATTATTGTTGTTATTATTATTGCAATCTTCTCTTACTATTTATCAATGTAACCAAAGCAAAAATAGCACCTGAGAACTCCTCTCTTTGATTCTCCTGGAAACTTTCTTCTCATACTTACAATAAATACTTCCATCTTACCTTCCTTATTGTTTGCAATTACATTCTTTGACTTTTTGAGAAAACAAGCTTATATTTACATAGTTTGTAAAGCTTTTTTCAATTAGTCACCAAAGATAAAGAGCCCAAGGCAAATATGGACAACAGAAATGAACAGACATTTTCTCAGAAAAAAACTACAAATGTCCACCAACTACACAAGAAAATCTTTAAAATTTTTAGCAATTAGAAGAGAGAAAAACAAAACAACACTGAGATTCTATTTATCTACACAAAGAATGGCTATCATCAAGAAACCAAGAAGTCCAAAGAAACTAACAAAAAATGTTGGCATGGTTGTGGGAAAAGGAATCTGTATTTTTTACATTTGTTGAGATACAATATCCAACACTCCTTACTCTGAGAAAAATTTTCTATTAGCTCACAGTTTACAGAGATACACAGGTCACTGGCTTCAAGGCAGGGTGACAGAGGAGCCTGGCAGAGCAACTTGCTCACAGCCTGCTAGTGAAGCACATAGGGTTAAATGGAGGAGTGAAGGACAGGTTTCTGTGCCACCCTCAGAGACCCCCTCCTCCAGCTGGAACTTAATTCCAAAATCACATTTAGCTATGAACTCATCAGTGAACAAATCTACTGATGAGCATCACATATCAGCGATCTCACTGCCTCTCAAGAGCCCCACCTCTCGGCTTATAACCTTTTTGGCTACATTTAGCCATAAGTCATAGTAGAACTCTGCTACTCTGTTGGTGGAAATGCAAAGTTTCACAAATTGTATAGAAATCAATATCAAAAATTCTCAAAATCTAAAAATAAAAATACTGTATGACTCAACTCTAGCCTTTTCAATTATCTTCATGAAATTCTCAGAGACATCATATAGTGATGCTTACATACCCATGTTAATAAAAACACCACGCATTATAGCTAAATCTTATAAATGGCACATATACCCATCAACAGATGCATAAATAAAGGCAATGTTGCACACATACACAGTGGAGAGCTGCTTGTCTATAAAGCAGGATATATTTGAGTGGTTTGGAGGAAAAGGATGTGACTTCAATGCGAAGTGAAAGAAACCAAACATTGAAGCTTAGAGATTACACCATTTTCCTTGCATTAGAAACCCAGAGTCTAAATAGCTTAAAGAATAAAAATACAAGATAGATTAAAAGAAACAAGGAAGTAGACCTTTCCCAGATTGGTTTACAGGATACTGTTAAGAGCTTTAATCCATTGTTAAGTCAGCTAACTCTAACAGGAGGATTGCTGAGAGTTTTAACCCTTTTGTCAATGGACAGTGTCTTAGTTACTTTCTTGTTGCTGGAAAAATATTAATCACACACAAATTAGAGATTTTTATTTTAGGTCATAGTTTATAGATTTTTCAGTCCATGGACAGTTGCATTCAATGCAAAGCTGCATGTCGGAGAGGCAGAGCAGAGCTCCTTTTGCTGAAGCTGTAAGACTTCCTTCCTTCTTTGCACTTTTTATTCCATCCAAACTACAAGTCTGTTGTTGTAACTCACAGAGTAGTCTCTGCTATAAGTCTACCTTCAATCAATAGGATCATCCAGCATCACACACCCATGACCTAATGTTTTATACCTTGCTACCACCACAATGCCTTACCTAGGGGCACATGATGCTTTGGGGGAACATTTAGGTATAAGCCATAACATTCTGCTCCTGGCTCCCAGAAGACTCATGTGCAACCCTTTATGCAAAATGTATTTAGTCACTGTCAACGTCCTAACACCTTGAGAATTTCAGAAAAGCCAAAATTCAAATTATCCTCTGATATTTAAGCCAAACTGTTAGTGGCATTCCCCTGTCAAAATAAAGTTAAACATTTTCAACATACAAAGACAGAAGATAGGTATTTCCATTAATGTACTCATGATTCAGTCACATCCCAAAAGATCCACCTGTAAGTACGTGAAACTTTTGGAGGACACCAAGATCTAAACCATATCAATACAGCCAATATCTAATTCTAGTAACATACTATCATGAAACCCACAAGGAATCAGCAGAGCTAATGTGAAGCGGCTGTTACAAAGGTGACTGTGAAGAGATTATTAATGAAATCCTGATTATAACACAGAAAGATTTTTTGATAATGTTATTTACCAAAAATAAACTTTCTACTCATTCAGTTATGTTATTTGAATCATAAGCTGTTACTGAAAATACAATCTTACATCTCTCTGATAGCTTGATCTACTGTTCAGTACACAGGTAAATATTTAGTTTAGGAGATTATTGTAATTAAGAAATTGATCATCGGGGCTGGGGAGATAGCTCCGAGGCACAAGTGCCTGCTGGGCAAGTGCAAGGTCGTGAGTTTGAACCCCGGTCCCAAAAAAAAAAAAAGAAATTGATTATCTTATGAATTAAATTGCTCTGTAGAGAGCAATACATTATGATATATAGTTTTCAACATTGTATTTTCATGGCTGTATGGAGGTTAGCTGTTGAAAATACAAGATAGATGAAATGGGAAAGATATCAAGGAATTTACATATTTCAAAATAAATCACTTGGGAAATGCTGTACTGTCATTATTGAATTCCAGACATGGTTTGATAACAGATACATGTATGCCATGATAAATACCCAAAGGGGAGGCAATGTTGTTTATGACCAAGATACAAGAATTAAGAGGTCTGATTATACCTTGGGTTCTGGCTCCTCCATCTGATTCCTGTTTTGCTGAGCTATATTTGGTCACTCCTATTGTTCTGTTTTTTATTATGTGTATGGAATTAGTATTATCAGTTAGTTGTCGATGGAGGCTTGGTTCAATTATTCCAGGTACCTAAATTAGGCAGAGATTAATAGACAGAAAGGCACCAGGCTGAAGAGATAGAGACAGAACCGAAAGGAGTTGAAGCTGAGTTGATAGAAACTAGACTCAAGACAGAGACATCACCTAGGCCTACAAGCCTTCCCAGAGATAAAGAAGAGCTGAAAGCTGAACTATAACTATACCAGTTTGTCCAGTGATCCTAATGTATGTGACAAACATGGAATGACATAATAAACACAGTTAAATGATCCTAACTTCTACCCTTTCCAAAAAATGTTCTGTTTTTCTTTTTTTTTTTTTTTTTTTTTTTTCCGTGCTTTTTTCCCCTGATACACACTTTGCTTTCTCTATTAAATGAATTTTAAGTAACTATACTTGCAATCTTATAGGTTGGATATAGTTTGACTCAAGGTAACCTGTGATGTGATTTTACAGTATAAAAATTCAATCGATGAAGTGTCAGTGGCATCCTACTTCTCAAAGGCTTTTACTCAATAAAATGTTTCCTACTTTTAACCTCCTTTGTCCTTGACTCGATTATTTGTAAACCTAAGACTACATTCAATAGGTTGAGAGTTGCTTCTATATAACAAAAGGACATGTATGGTGCATAAAGAATGAATTTAAAAGGATGATACATCTCGGGAAAACCATAGTATCTCATAAGTTGCACAAATAAAATGTTGTTAAATAAGAATCTTAAAATGTTAGAACAAAAGATTTGAGATAGTATAATGAATATTTACTTTTTCAATCCTAACAGCTTGTTTTTGTATCTGGAGTCTCAAAAAGGCAGAGCATTACTAAAGTCACCAGCTAGTTACTGGCAAAATCAACTTATGATTCATTCTATGTGTGTGTACATTACAGGGGTCATCTTAGGGTTAATGCAAGTAAAAGGATCAGTCAAGTAAAGGAATACATGGAAATAAACTGGCACCATTTTCCAATTAAAAAAGAAAATATATATACTACTCATTGTCTTAATGGTTCTATTCTTTTGATTTTAACTTTACTACTAACACGACTGAATTTCATCCCTCAGTATTCACTTCTGTGCCAGGCAAAACACACACACACACATGCACAGGCGCACAGGCGCGCACGCACACACACACACACACACACACACACACACACACACCCCACAGTGTAGTCAAGTACCAAAAATATATTTTAAAAAAACAAAGAATAAAGCTTATATTTGCTTCCTTTACTCCTGTTCTAGCAGTCTTTTCTGTGCTTTATTTGGTGCAAGAGAGCTCAGGTGAGCTAGAGGCATCATCTCTATGACATATTGAGAATTTGCATAGAGAAAAAGTAATTTGGGGCAGGAGACAAACAGCAGGGACAAACAAGCTATTAGCACAGAAGGATCCCATTTTCAGGCAAAGAACCTTGCTAATGAAAAAGACACTGGAATGCCAACAATGACTTAAATAGAATCCTCCAAAAATCTATTCTAAATTTAGCTTTCTATATAAAGACTTCTTTGAAATTTTCCATAACCTATTAAAACATCTTAATGAATATTATATTGAAATGGAAGAGTACCATTACTTTGTGTGGGAAATTTTCATTAGTAGCTAAAAAAGATATTCGTCTCTTACTCCTTAGCAACTGAACAGAAATTCTTGTACTTTTTCTAACAGCTTTGAGAAAAACTTTTTCCTCTTCTCTCTAATTTGTAGCCTCATAGTGAGGGGACTCTAAATAAGTTGTTTAAAAATGCTAGCTTTGTATAAGTACATGTTGTCAAACTAATAGGCAGAAAGAGCCAGACTCTTATTCTGTACCTAGACTGGTATTAATGGAGCAATACTAAGTTTGGAAAAGGAGGGTGCAAATGTTCCAGGTACTGTATTAAATGCTATGTACTAATTAGCCTCTTTACTATTTATGATAACCCAGTGAGATTGATACTGTTAATACTGTTAATGCTATTAATAATATTAATACTATTCCCATTCTCCCTATGAAGAAATTGAGGCAGAAAGAGATTAAATCATGTGTAATGATGATAAGACTACTCAGTAGCAGAAACATGATTAAAATTAAAGTCATTTGACTCTTCTGTCTGTAATTGTTGATACATGGTGTCAACTTGAGAAATTTAGGGAATTTGCTAGTGATTCAGCAGTTCTGCATCCTGGGGAGTAGAGGACATGACCTAGAGTGTCTGTTTATTCCCTGGGATGTTGTGGTTGTTGATGTATTGTGGCAAGTTGAGAAATTTAACTAAGTTACTCAGCAGGGATCTAGGGTCCTCACTTTGTAAACATGTTCAGACTCTAACATGAGGTCATGGAGATAATGTGAGGGTTATAGTGCCCTAGAACAGGTAACCTGCTTACAACATAAGAGAGGAAAAGAGGCTTGCTCCCTCTGTTTTGGTCTTACTGTTCTTTGCTTCCTTGAACTATTGCCTCTCAGCCAGGCAACCCCTACCTTGGAGATTGCTGACTACAGACTAAAATTCCCACAAACTGTGAGCTAAATAAACCCTTGCCTCTTTAGCTTTAGGTGTTGGATATTTTGTCCAGGCAGTGAGAAAAAGATAGCAAACACAAGGTCAAAGCCAAATAGTCATGCAAAACATGCATTCTGTTGTCCAAGTTTGCATGTGCTTTTAGGTCACTATGAGAGAGAGTATCACAGACATTAGCAGTTTATGAATTCTCATGTCTATGGAATACACAAATTCTTAACTCTTGAATAATACTTTTCAAATGTTCTCCAGAAATCATAAATACCACAGCTCCATTTTGTAGCTGATGATCCTGGGAAGGTAGTACATGACAAACTAAAAATAAGAGCAGTAAAGAGAACTAGAAGTTGCTCTCAGGCTTCCTACATGCTTTTTGTTTTTCATTCTACATTGAATCTTAGAGCACTGAAAGAGTATGTTCAAACATTCATGTTATGTGATTACAAAGCAAGAGTACTAGGTTTGAAGAACTCTCTGGTATTGACAAATGATTTCAAAAAATCATAGGTACTATACACCTAATAATAGGCATATATGGAGTAGTAGATACTGTGTAACAAGTACTACATTAGGCAACAGATTGGGTGCCTTTAAATAATCTTTAATTTACCATAAATACACTTACTTTAAAAATGAGTAATCTGTGATTTAACTTATACAGGGTAGTTGCTGATCTGCTTTGATTTACACGCTAGTTCTTCCTTTCCTCAAAAGTCTTCTGTGATCACTGCACTGCTCCTGAAATCACCCTTTAAGGCTAAAAGTCTTACCAGCTTCTGCCCTATAAGAATTACCAAATTTGAAGCTTTTTACTCAAGATTTTCCCCACTGTCCCAGTGCAAAGCATATTCAAACTATACCTGAAAATATTTTCAAGGACTATCTTAGTCTGCAATTTTGCTGCCAAAATATGGTCTTTGCTGAAGTTAGATTGTGACTCATGACAATCCAGCTTTCCTGTATTCCAGTCTTGCTTTCTTCACTTTGCCTGACAGAATCCCAGAAACTTTCCCTAACAAGAATTCTGTAGACTCATCCTATTTTTTTTTTTTTAATGTTCTCAGTGCAGGATCTACAGGATCTCACTCTACAGATCAGACTTGTAGTGATCTGTGTGCTTTCAGCCTCACAAGTGCACCACTTGTGATTATAGGCGTGCACCACCACTCCCAGTCTCAGTTGATATCTCATGGCGCCCCAGGGCGTGGGGCCCTCATAGCAGGCAGGAGATCAAACTCCTGGCCCCTGAGTCTGCCTAAGCAGGTGCTTTAATCTTCTGAGCTATCCTGCTGGCCCTTGCACACTTGTCTTCTGCTGAGAGTCTAAGTTTAGAGGAATTGGACATGTGACACTTAAGTGCTTTTTTCTTTGAAATTAACCTTTTCAGAGGAACATGATCCATACTACTCATAGGTTTATTAAACATAAATATGAACATATAGGTATATATTTATAAATTTCATATATATATATATGAAATTCTCCCTCATCACACAGAGGTTTATGATCTGAGCATCA
The DNA here is from genome assembly GCA_004027025.1 of Myocastor coypus. NCBI lineage: Eukaryota > Metazoa > Chordata > Mammalia > Rodentia > Myocastoridae > Myocastor > Myocastor coypus. Next base: position 22,904 of record PVJA010010728.1, read on the forward strand.
TTATTTGGGATAGAGACTTGGTAATCATATTTTACGTTCATTGTTCATAGATGACATTGCTATAGCCCATGTTTTAACATTTCAATAATCATTTGAGTGAAAATTATGAGAGGCCCAGATCAGTTTCTAGCATGATGTTATCTGCATTATCTCCTGGGCAGTCATCAAGATACAACACAAACCATGTGTGCCAAAAACAACATATATTCTTTCACAGATCTAGGATCCTAAAGTCTGAAATTAAGGTGGAATATGGATTATTGTTCTTTTATTTATTTACTTATTTATTTTTATTTTTCTTTGCAGAACCAGGGATTGAACTCAAGCTCTTGTGCTTGCCAGGCAACCACTTATTCTACTGAGCTATTTCCCCAACCCTTATTGTCCCTTTAAAGTCTTTAAGATGTAACTGTTCCAACTTCAGGGGCTGTATAAGTTCTTCACTTTGAGGCAGCCCAATTCTACTCTGTCTTTGTGTATTTGTGTGTGTTTATGTGTGTGTTTGCCCCTTTCTGTGGTTTTGGCACTCAGCATTGAACCCTTGTCACACTAAATTACATCCCAGGCTCTCTCTAGTTCTTTAATTTTGGAGCTCAGGTACTCTGGATGGACTTAAACTTGTCCTCTTTCTGCTTCAGTCTCCCCAAGTGCTGGAGCTGCAGCATGCGCCACTACACGCTTCCTTCTTCCCTTTTAATAAGAACATCAGTAGTGGATTTATGGCCAACTCTAAATCCGAAGTAATTTCCTCTTGATCTTCTTAACTAATGAAATGTATAAAGACTTGGTTCCCAATTAAGGTCACGTTCTGTGGTTCTAGATGTACCTGAATGTTGGAGACACTATTTAATTCATTCTTTGAGCAAGTAAATTATTCCATGGAATAGCCTATTCACTGCGCTTAACTCAGTTTCAGTAATTCCATTATTCTAAATTCTCATTTATGCTTTTTCTTTAGGATTACATTTAGTTTCCCAGTTATTCCTTTCCTCCAATATTGTTGTATAAAACTTTCAGATTTACTTCTCATTAATATATGTAAAACGGGATGGCTCAGTGGTCTAAAGCTCCTGCTTGGGGAAGCTTGGGTGGCTTCAGGGACTGCGGTTCGATCCCCAGCACCACATGCTGCGCCAGCCCTGCCCTCGGGGTGGGCTGAGCCAACCATAAAAATGAGTGAATAAACAAATGAAGGTTCTGAAACAAGAATAAAAAATAATAAATAAATAAATAAATAAATATTCTTTAAATATATATGTATATATATATATATATATATATGTAAAATGCATCAATTTACATATTCTTTAAATTTTGCAGTGGACCAAAACTGATTCATATTTAATACAAATTGTACTTTGATTTTTAATTCTCTCAAGAGCTAGCACTCTAACAAAATGCTCCCTCTTAATGCACGGCAACAGTGGAGTGTCACAGTTATAATCATTTACAAAATAACTAGGGTCAACTACCTGAAATCTGCTACATTGCCAAAACTTTGAAGACACCAGAATTTGTGCTTTTGGATTTCATCACTGTTTCTAGAAATTGAATAAGATACTTAAGGTTGTACTCTAAACTGGAACTTGTGTCAGATGATTATGTCATGCTGTTATAGGCTAATGCATATGCTCTGAGAATCTTTCAGGTAAGCAAGCCTGAGCTATGATGTTTAGTAGATTAATGCATATTGAGTGCATTTTGGCTTCTGAAATTTTCATGTTCTAGCGAGTTTATCAGGTGATAACAACAAAATAAATTAAAAGCCATTTGTAATCCCAGTCCCCAATTCACAGGATGGTGTATGGGGTTCTATGAAGAAGTGGCTTGTACCCCTAGGGCCCAAGTTTCAAAAGTATGGGGTGGTGTGCTGGCCGAGAAACTTTGGTGATAGTTGGTGCTGTGGTGCACAGTAAAGATTTCTTCTTTCTCAGGCTAACGTGCCTTTTGCTCTCAAGGCCATTAACTGGTTAGATGAGGCCCACCTGGATTATCAAGCATAAATTTCCTTTCTTAAAGTCAGCTGAGTGTAGATTTTAACCAAATGTACAGTTTCTTCACAGTAAGTTACCTTACTGTCTAATTGAGTAACTTATGTACTATAAAGCTATGTAGTATAAGCCAAGTTTGCTTATAAAAGCTAATGGCCATGGGAAAATTATAGAATTACAGTCTTTACTATTTTATCTGACCTAGGAAGGACCTGTTTGGCAATGTTATAAATTGTTTGAAAAAAAAATCTGCTTAGAGTTTGATAGATTGGTGCACCTTGTATGATAATTGATAACGTTAGATAAGAAGAATTAAGTTGTACATGAAAATTCGCTTATATACTCAGTTTACACAGACTCAATAGTAGTCTTATTATGAATGGTAAGGATAAGCATCGTGCAATAAGAGATTCAGTCTTCACTCATAATAAATTTCAGTCTAAGACAATTTTCTTAGAGATTGTATAAGTCAGGAATCTCCAGGGAGTAGGGATAGGAAGGTAGAGAAGGAGAAATGGAAAGAAGAATTGGCTCCTGTAATTATGAGAGCTGAGTGTCTCTGTAAGTTGGAGATCCAGGGATGCTAGTAGAGTGGCTAAGTGGCTAAGTCTTGGGCTCTGGAGGCCAAAGAACCTACAGCTCTCATGTCCAAGGGCAGGAGGTATGCATTATCCCTCTAGGAGAGAGATAGAGGGGGGTGGGGGAGGGGGAGAGGGAGAGGGAGGAGGAGGAGGAGGAGAGAGAGAGAGAGAGAGAGAGAGAGAGAGAGAACAAACTTTTCCTTCTAGTTCCTTTTTACTCTATTTGGTCCTTGGCTGGTTGGGTGATGCCTGACTGCACTGGTGAAGGCTGACCATCCTTACTCAGTCCACTGTTCAAGTGCACTATCTTCTAGAAATATCCTCACATATACACTCAGAAATAATGTTTTATCAGATATCTGGCTATCCTTAAAATAAATTTGTTAACAGCTAAAATAAAAATAAAGACTTAAAAGCATTAGAGCATTAGAACTTAGGTCTTCAATATTTTTAATACATATTCTTTTTTTTTTATTTGACATTTTAAAAAATTTTCTGAAGTACTGCAACAGGGTTTATACAAGAAAAACTTATTAACAAATTTCAGGCAACTGTAATGTATCTTTCATGGTCAGGCAGCTTTGTGAAGCAAATTGAAGTCGAATTTTGTCAGGTTGGCCTTTTTATTCATAATTCTTATTTTGTGTCTATTGTTCCTTGTTCTGAAATCTGACAGCTGTTACCTGAATAATTATATTAATTATTATCACAAGGAATATTGCTTACAATTTAATGTAATTTCTTAGCACTGTAATTCTCTAGGGAGGCAGTGAGATTTTAAATTATCAGCAAGAAATAGGTTGCAGAACTTGAGATTTCTCCCAAATCTTCTTCTGTTCTTCTTTAGTCTGCAAGATGTAGCTATTTTCATATTCAAAATTTGTCTCTGCTGGTATACCATCTTGTATGTCTTAGAATACTTAATAGCATTCACCTTCCTGTTATACTTCAGCATCCATTCAGTTGTGTTTTCTCCTTGAGGCTCATAGCTCCACCTCACAGAGTGCTGCTTTCAGCTGCGCCACCATTGCAAGGTAATTTTAGGAGCACATATGCAGATTGTAACTAAGTGTGGCAAATTCAGAGGCAAAGCGCGGTGCTTATCTGAGTGAGTAGTATCGGCAAGAATAATACATAATTTTACATAAATTCGCTTGAATAATGAGTGAGTCAGTATAGTTGTTATGAGCTGAATTATATTCTTTCAGATTCACAAGCTGCATCATTAACCTTCATTGTTACTATTTGGAGGCAGAGTTCCTATGGAGCCAACTACCAATAAATGAGGTCATGAGAGCAAAGCCCCTCACCCAATGAGGTCATAAGAGAGAGAGAAACACCAGCGATTTGCACATATGATGAAAAGGCCATCTGAGCACATGGAAAGAAATAAGCTCTCTGTGAGCCAGCAAGACAGGCCCAAGGAGAAATCAGTACTGCTGATACCTGATCTGAGACTTTAGCCTCCAGAAAGGCGAAAAAAAAAAAAAAAAAAAAAAAAATCTGTTGTTTAAGCCATCCAATCTGTGATATTTTGCTAAAAAAATAAATATAAAACTATCACAGTTTAAATATAAAGCATTCCTCAAAGCTTCATGTGTTCATAGGTGGGGCTCTTACAAGGTACTAGACCAATGGGGCACTGTCCTCAACTGTGGACTCATCCCCAGTGGGCTAAGAGGCTAACTGTGCTGTGGTCTGGCAGGGCCTAGGTAGGTAGAGACGACACTAGGGCATGACCTAGAAGGGTCTGTCTCCCTCCCCAGCTCTTCCTTTCTCCCTCTGCTGCCTGGCTGCTATGACATAAGCAACTTTTTCTCTTCTTGGTCCCTTCCACCATGTTGTTCCTGCCTCAGAGATCCACGATGATCCACCTAGCCATGATCCAAAATAATCCTCTCCTTTTCATAGCAGCTCTCAAGTACCAGTCCCATTGTGCATCCTGCTGACTGAGGGGCAACTGTGGGGACAACCATGGATGATCAAATCATATCACTATATTGCATGATTACATCACTGTCATAGGCCTCAGTCATCTCCAGGATATATCACTCATATCTCAAAAAGTGAACAAAATGGCTATATAGATCAAAATCTAGGCCTAAGAAATGATTTGCTCCCTTCTTTAGCTTTGTATTTTAGGTAAAACTTGCTGGTACCCCTTCTTCTTAGAAACAGACTTTATCGACTAGGAGCGAATACCAGATTGCCTAATGGTGAGCTCCGTTGTCAATGCAAATATTCATGATCTAATGAAGCTGCATTAGGGCCATTCCAACAGCTGACAAGTCTGAGCACAACACAAAGATGTTGTATGTCATGCCGGGCATTTCTTCCTAAGTGAAATCAAGTTGAATTTAATAAGATTTTTTTCCTTTGGTTTTGTTTCCTTTTCACTTTTGTTTTCTTTTATTTTGAGATAAAGTCTTACTACATGATTCAGGTTGACCTTGAATTCACTATGTAGCCCAACCTGGCACTGAACTTAGAGCTATCTTTCTGCTTCAGCTTCCCAAATACTGGGATTACAAGTGTGTGCTACTATTCCTGGCTAATAAAATGTCTTTCAAGTTGAAATTTTAGAACTTAGAACATTTTTTATTTGCAGAAACTATCCTGCTCATGTGTGCAAATTAAACTCCAGTTGTTCACATCATAATTCGTTGTGTCCAGCAGGTTTTATTGGATTTTTTCTATTCTCTCTCACATTCCTATGACCATGCATTCATATGTCCCCGGGGCCACTGTCTACAAGTGCTGTACAGGAAGACTTGCCTCAGCATCGTTTTTGACAGTCCTGCAGACCAAGAGACTCATATAAAGTTGCTGTGAAGATCAAAAGAAGAACTCTACAAGGAGTATCTAAACTAGTGCTTTATGCTCAGAGTAGCAGCTCAATACATGTTGCATATCTTAATAGTATAGATTCACCCACCTTATTTAGCTGACTTGAGATCTTATTACTCCAGCCTTAATTCTAGACTTAAGTCAGGATTGATTAAGGATCTCTTTGCCTCTGCCCATATACGAGTAGTAGCCTGAAATTCACCACTCTCCTGGGAAAGGAGTATATGGGAGTATATAAAGGTGAACCAAGGAGCAAACACATTTCAAAAGACTCAGAGTTTTATTTTTCTTTTCCCCCCAGAAGCTAGAACCAATGTCTGAAGAGCTTATGTTGAGATCTCCCCATGAAACAAGCTCCACAGGGTTCTGTCCTACCTGTGGAGTTGTTTACCTTTCTGAGAATTGGGAAATAAAACATGGTTGGATTGGTGTTTTCAGGTCAGCATCACTCTGTATCAGAAATCTTAAAACGGAAGAAGTAACCTACAATTATTAGGAAGTATTTAAAGACTTAGCTGAAAGAACACCAAGTTGCACATGGGGACCTGGTTTTAGCCAGATTCCTTTTCATGGTCGTGCCTTTACCTTGGATAAGTCATTGAATTTTTTGAGTCTCAGATTGCACATAGAAAGATGATGGGTCCAGTCCAATTGTCCTGGATTCTCTCCAGCACTCTAATATTCTATGATTTAATTTAGTCTGAGAGTGAATTTCTACAACATATTAACTTGCACATTCATTTAAAAAGGTAACAGCCATTAACCCAGAGTGTAAGTGTAAGATAGCTATGAAAACTCAGGTACTAACAAGCAAATTTGAAGCTTAGCTTTTAAAGAATGCAGAGAAGCAGGGAGTATGCAATACTCATCCCAAGCACACTATTCTATATCATGGTACTTATCATTTGAAATAATGATTTTTAATGGTCTGGCTATGCAGTCCAGAGGCTTAGTCTGAGCATCTGCTCAGGCAGTGTATCATTGGCAAAGAGCCCTGAGAGCTGTACAAAGAAGTTCTATATCCAGTGGTACAGAGTATGATATGCTGCATGTATTATTTGACAAAAAAATCAATAAACTGCTCTTTTTTTGTGCTTGTGTATGAAACTCTAAAAAGTGAAACTGACTTGAAATCAAAGTGAAATTGACTCACCTATTCCTGTTGGCCAAGATATTTAAGGAGTAGAATTAACTCAAGAACGTAGAAGATGTGAAGTAAATGGGTTTTCAAACTTTTTTTCACAAACATTTGAAAATGCATGTTTTCCTTATGCTCTCCTTATACTCAACTGGTACAGCTTTATGAGGTGCTCTTCCTGATAGTAAAACCTGTAGCTTTAGAGCTGGTTGTGCCAAAACTAACCCTTCATGGAATATGTACATAAAACAGGAAGATGGGGTCCTTTATCAAAGGATGAGTAAACTGCACACAACAACCCTGGCACAGTTCACCTGAAGCTGGTGTTTTTGTCCTCTTTTTTACTTAGTCCATTACTTGTAAATCTTTGCATCTGAATCTCTTTACTTAACAAATCTGATAGCTTTTTATCTTCAAGCTCTCTTTTACCTCCTTTCTTTTCTGTTCTATAGCAATCATCTTAAATAAATCTGTACACCCAGGCTTTCATAAAATTTCCCTGTATGGAATTTCTTTACTTTTTCCTAATTTTTCACTTTTGGTCAATCTATAATATGTCATCAAATTATAGAAAATAGCACTTTACAGAGCTGTGCTAAAGCTTTCCATCTCCAACTCCATACACAGAATTGTTACCGGAGTGCAAATTCTATCATAACCTGGAAGGAAACTGCCTTGCAATCCCTCCTTATGTTGTAGCTCTGCCAATCAAATCAGCCTTTCTTCCTGAAATAAAGAACATCTCATTCTTATGGCCTGGTTTATAGTGTCAGACTCTTCTCATAGCATGCCCAGCTCGCCTGCTTCATTTATTTGGCCCTTCTCAGTCTCCAACACCAAACTTTTCTTTCAATCAGCCCTTCCTTTTCAACATAACTGAAAGTGAAATTCAAACATATACTAATAAAAATTTTATACATAAAATCTACTGATAATAACAATAATAAATAACAAATATATGCCACACATTTAAAAATATTGGAACGTATTTCGTCCATCTCTTGTTATAACCTTGCTTCTATGGTATATTATGGTCTCAGATTCTGTGTTATTTTCAGGTTATAGAGAAAATTTAAACCTGATTGATCATAAGACTCCCTAAAAATTTTACAAAGAGGCCAGTTAAATAGCTCAGCTGATTAAAGCACCTGCAAGCAGGAGCACAGGGCTGCGGGTTCAATCCCCAGGCCTGCTATTGGGACTGTTCATCATGAGAGGATCATCTCATAGATCTGTGTTAATGAGATACTTATGTTTATCAGAAACAAAAGATGGAATGTTTAATAAAATACTTGATTCAGTTACTGTTAAGAAATGTTAATTTTTGAATAAGTATTGAAATGGATAGTCTATTATTTTAATAATAAAAAATCTACTATCTTATTTTAAGTGATGGAAGTGCTCCAGAAGTTTTTATGGTAATGGTTCCACAGCTCTACATTTGTAAAAAATATGTATTTAATGCAAGATAATGGTATGTTATCTAAATTCTACTTAAATAGAGCTGCTTAGGTTGTATTTCCATACCTAAAATGTGATAATTTCATAAAAGTCTGTGCTTAAGTTATTTAAGATAACACATCAGACAACAGTGACCACTCACTCAATTTCGATTTTATCACCACGCTCTTGCAATCTGTTTTTGAATAATACAGTAGCTCTTGTGTCCACTTAGGTTATTTTTTCCACATTCACAATTCTTCAAGGTTCCACAGTATGTATAAAATTTCAGTAAACTCTCCAAATCATCAATAAGTGCGTATATTTTTTGTTAGTCATACTGAAAAGAAGTATGAAAAACATTATTCCTATTATTCTTAACTCATACACATGAACACACACACGCACACACACACACACACACACACACACTTTAATACTATGGTTCCTTTTAGCTAACTGGTTTTCATTTAAATCTCTTATGAAGAGACCATGGCAATTTTAGATTGAGCAAAATCAAATGTAAGCCAAAGTCCTCCTTTAGCAAACAGCTGTATTTCATGACAGTCTACTCTAGCATGTAACCCAGTTAACACTGAATATTTCCGTCAGTCAATACATCATTAACTTAATCCCTTTGAATTAAACTTCCTTTGTTCCAGTATTGGCACATTAGGAGCTGTTATCACTCTACCTCTGTGAAAGGATTCTGATAGAAGGCTGTTTAGAATATTCTCCACATTTTTCTATACTCAACCTCACTAACATTTCGCTACACCGGGAACATGTTAGTGTATTCTAAAAAAGCACATTTCTCCTCTAAAGTTAATTGAGATAATTTGCTAAAAGTGAGCCTTGTAACTCAACTAAATGAAACAAATATATAATTATACACAAATCATTTTAAATTTACAGTCACATAAATAGCACTTGTCACTACTAAATAGTTCCTCTGGTCTTAGAAAACGTCCATATCATTGGGTGCTCAAAACTTACAATGTCTATAGGTCTCTGGTTCATTCTTTTCTTTTTTTTTTTTTTGAGGGGAGGAGTAGCAGAAATCCAACTCAGCATCCAGCCAGCTCTCTGAGTCCTATAAACATTTTTCTTCCTTAAAACATGTTCAGATCATACCACTTATTTGAATGTAATAAAAATGATGCAAGGAATATGAAAAGGATGTGCTCAAGAGTTGAGTTTTCTAGTATAACAATGCTTGAAACCTCACAATCATGGCTTGTGATTCTTTTGCCCTACCTGCACACACTGATTAAGGGACCTCTTTGTGGATCTTCTAAAACTCAATTTGATACTTGCACCTGGGCAGAGTTGGCATAGACAGAGAGGAGGAAGGAAGAAGAAAAGAAGGAATCCCAAAATCAAACAAGGTTCATCTATTCCTTTTTATGTTCACTTGATTTTTCCTTTTCGTGTAAAATCTAAATTAGGTGTTTGCAACAGGAAGTAGCAGGGAAAACATTGTTCTAGTTTAACAATAGTCTAAAGATCTGATCAAAGTCAGATGGATTGTGGCTTACAGTTACTGTGTCTCCAAACTATCATACCAGAACAGACGCTGACTCATGTTAAATAAAACTTGGTTATAATTAGATGATAACACTATAGATAAGAAATGATATTTAAAGGTACAAAATCATAGACCTTATCAAAGGAAGTGCTGCAAAAATGTCATCAAAATGTATACTCATATTATACTAAAAACACATGTAATTTATGGATATGCTGAAGAATAGCATTTTTCAATCTATGCTCAGGGACATTTGGGTATATGATATATTATTTTCCAAATTACAAAACTATTAATAAAGCACAATGAAAGAGTCTTCAAAAATTGTTAAGATGGATTGAAGATTTTCTCTGAAATTATAAAGAACATAATAAAATGGGTGATCCTATTCCAGTAATAAAAAAAAGTTTTGGATTGTTATATTATTTAAGTATGTGACTGCTTTAAAAGAAAAAAAGTTGCAAATTTTAATTGCATTCACACAGAAAATCATTGAAAGCTGTATAGTTTATCTAAAGAAATCAAGTACAAATACAAAATGAATACACTTGTTTTAATTTGGAGATTGTGAAGATTAATGAAGTCAAACAACCTTGAAATACTGTAGGTGATGGTCACTATAGCACACTGAATATTTGAATTCATATTAAAGAAAAATCTGATTCATTTCTGTTTATACAAATTTTCAAAACAAGTAAAGCTCCTGGGAATTATTAGAGAGACAAACTAAAACAACAGATGGATTTCCAGTTGCCTGCATAAAAAATGTCTTTTCATAAAGCCTCTTGACAATTCCAGAGATTCTAAGGTATTCTATTTAATTTCAAATAAAAAATGCTATGTTTTCCCCTCTTACTAAGTTGTTAATCCCTGAAGGCCCCAAAGAAAATGATTTGAAAATATTGTGAAAATATATTTTGGGGGCATTGTATAAGTAACAACCTTGCAAGACAAGTATAAATAAGACTAATGATAGGATTTGATTTCAATCTTCCCAAGTAAGATTTTCATCTTGGTTTTGAGAACAATCACTTCTTTGGAGTATAGGCTTGACGTAAGTTTTATAGAGAAAATAACCAACTTTTCACTGTATCTCTATTCTACATAATTAGAAGACTTTGCTCATATTTTATGGATCACTGAATGGACTAAGCCATTCATGAATACATTTATAAAAGGCAATGGGGGCCTCTAGTAGGTAGAAATGGTTAATTTTATAAACATTTTAATTATACTAATTGTAATGAAGTGTCAGGTAAAAAAATATATGCTTATAAATCAAATTTTCAAGATGGAACATGAAGATTTTTGCTTCCAAGAATTAAAAAATAGCTTTTGAAGTTCAACCTTATTTTGGAGAACTGAAAAGACAGAAAAACAAAAAAGAAATTCTGAAAGCATCAAAGAGGAAAAAATAAGCTTGAGGTATCATAATCCCAGTAGAAAAATGTATGAAAAAATATAACCAAAGTTCACCATTAATTTTCTTTTTGAGTCCTTTGCTTATGCTCCCGAGGTCGGAGAGTTTAAGAACTCATTGTCACATGACTGGCAGAAAGCCAAACATTTGAGCAGTCCTCAAAAATCACGGCCTGTGGCAAACTGTGCTTCAGATAAATCCTATAGAGGATGATTTTAGCATGAGTACACTAATGGGCCACTGTTAATTTGGCAAAAAAATTTAGTTTGGTTCAGATCAATTCTTGATTGAATTAAGGGGGTCTATCATTATTTTAAAAACTTATAAGAAATAGAGCTGAAAGCTCTCAACAAAATTTGACATCACTATTTCTTAAGTTGTGTAGAATATTCACCAATATTTTAGAATTCATTGTATATGGCAGAAAAAGAAAAATTCAACCATGAAAATAAATTTTCAAAATATTTATATAAAATGCCTGTATTATGTTTTAATGTATGAACTTGAAAATAACTATTACTAATGTACTTACAATATATTTAGCATGATGGAAAATGCTATTAGGGAACTGGAAACAAAAGAACCAAATGGGTATTTTACAAGTGAAAAATGTAATAACCTAAATGAAAATTAATTGGTAGCTTTTAACAGAAGATTACACAAACCAGCGAACAGGATTATTGAACTGGAAAATAAATCTATAAAAGATAGAAATAAAGCACACAGAGAGCAAAGCATGAGAAGGAAAGAAGACAGTGAAAGGACTCACAAAATGTGGGTAATCAGAGATGAGAAAAGATAGAGAACAGGAAAGAAGCAATATTGGAAGAAGTAATGACTGGGTTCTTCTAACACAAATTAGAACTGAAAGTTCATTGACCTACAGAGGTCTAAAATGGACTCCTACAAGGTATAGGAATTGATCTAATGCTAGAATTCAAAATAATAACCTGGAAGAAATCATGAAGAAAGATTACAGTTTGTAAAGGTTCTCTCACAATCAAGACACAAAGGGATATTAAAATTGTGAGAAAATTGTGAAAACACAGTATGAATGTATGCAACTTTTCACATGAATTTTACACTTTAAACTTAGAATAACATAATAATCTAAAGCAGTTCTAAAAGTTCCAAAGCCAGATAAATAAAATGAAATACACCCCTGAGTATGACACAGTAAAAGTCGTACAAATAAAACTCTGCTCCATGTTACTTATGAGATACAAACTGTAAAGGAAAGGACAAAACCTGGTTTACTGCAAAGTGAACAAAATAAATCTAATTCACTTACCCAAGCAATACCTGTCTAACTATACTAATATCATATAATATATGCATCCAACTGCAAACAATGATAAAAATAAAAACATTTCATAAAAAATCAAGGAATCCACTCACTGAGAAGATATGTCTACATTTGTATTCAGTCCACAAGCTAGTTTTAATACTGAGAAGAAGTATTTTAATCATCTCTATGACTTTTAGCACAAGCAAGCCTAAAATGATTTAGACTTTGCAAGACCTGAACAAGCAATTACATATTCAATAGGAATGCCCATTATGACATGTAATATAAGACAGACACCACATGCTGTTTTCAGATATTAATGGAATATTTACTAAAATAGTCTAGTCGTAATTTGTCTAGCCATCCGTAAATGAAGAAGTTATTTCAGAGAGCAAGAGAATGAAGTATTTGACTTACAATTAAGATGAATAACAGAATTTATATCAGAATACAGATCTGAAATCAAGCCCACGTGCTGCTGCCTCACCAATTAAAACAAGGAAGTGTGAAAGAATGTTGGAGTGATGGTCTTGGCTCTTGATCCTCTGGCTCTGAAGAATGGAAATAGGTGCTCAAAAGGTTGTACTATCTAGAGAAGATTTGCAACAGTCACCTTGTAGTTGAAATAACAGTAAAATAGTGTTGACTGTTGGCAGATTTGGAACCATAAATATGTTGATAGAGAATTTTAATTTATATTTCACAACATAATTTGGGTGTGACCTCAAATGTAGCTTATAACAAGTAATGGTAAATTCTGCCTACTTTGTCTGCAGGACGTACGTCTCCTACACCTTACACTACTATAAACAAACAGAATTAAATAGTAACTAGGAAGTCTATGAATAACTTTGCTTGTATATATTGGGTATAAATACTGTTATGATTTGTGTCTAGTTGTTCCCCCAAAGCCTTATGTAGTCATTGGGGCACTCGTAAGGCTTATGATTAATTCATGATCCAATGCAGGGATTACCGGTGTGTAGTGCTACACATATCCTGGGGTGGGTAATCTACATACAATATAAGGAAGAGAGAGAAGCTTGTTAGCTACCAACAGCTGCCCTTCCTCTTGCTCTTCGCTATTTTCCACCTTCATGAACTGCTGTCCTCTGTCATTTGCCACTCTGCCTTGGAGCTATTCAAATATAGACTGAAACCTCCACTAACTGTGAACAAGTAAACCTTTCCTTCCTTAATTTTGAGTGTTGGGTATTTTGTCCCAATAATGAATGGGAAGAAAGTAAATGAGACAAGTACCATCACTTCCTGAATTTTTTGTGCAAATATGAAAAAAAAAGAACAAAAGATAGTTTTGTGAAGTGCTTCATAAACAAAATGTTAACAATAGGTTAAGATGAATTAAACATTCTATGTAATTGTCATATTTGCTATCATTTATTTGACTCTCACTATATGCCAGACATTATGTGCTGCATATTTTGGTTTTGGTATATTTAATCTCTATGAAAAGACTGAAACCATCATTTTCCTTTTCAACTACCAAAAATGTTAGAACTCAAGTATAAATAACTTTCCAAAAGGTCAACAGAATTTGGTTCAGTTCATGTCTATGTACTCACAAATATGCTTCAGTATAGTTTTACACTGAAATGTAATCATTCCTGGGAATACTATGGCAAAACAAGGAAGAGTTTAAAATTCAAAGGAGAAAGTGCCAATGATATAGAACTAGCATAAGACAAGAAAATATTTGTATACATGTATGAGAATGACTGTGAATCTTTCTAAAATAAACTTATCGGTAAACCATAAATTGTATATTTTATAGTACGGTTACAGTTTTAAATTAATGCCTTTATCAGTCAACCTCTTATGTTAGTGACTCTCAGACCTTACAAACTTACATTTCACCCTGAAGTAATAAATGGAAAACAAAAGAAGTAATAAATTATGAGATAGGGAACTTGTTAATCATGGGTAACCCAGTCCCACCATCAGAGATTTGATCATGTATTCTGGCTGTGAATCAAAATTCTCTGTTGTCAAAAACTTCTTGATGGAATGTTTATCATTGTGGTACAGGAACCAAGTTTTGAACACCACTACTTGAGATACTACTAGAGGAGAAATAGAAATTTGCTGGTAGTGATGATAAGTAAAATGAATAGTTAGTAAGAGTAGGCCTTAAAGGTTAATTCAGAGATTTTTCAGGTGTTTCATTGTATGTTTTACATCATTTAACATCCATTACAATATTTTGTGATAGTGATTTATGAATTTCCCAGGGTAGTGTGAAAAAAAAAACAAAAACAAAAACAAAAACAAAAACAGCTGGTAGCACTCAAAGCATGACTAAGCCAAGTCCAATCTGGCTAGTAAATAAGTTTATTAGGAGTTGTTTACAGAAAAGCAGATGGCCTATGGATTGTAGCATTACAGAAGTTTCCAGTGCCCAAGCTGAAATAGTAGATAGTCTTGTGATACTGGAGTCCCAGCACATGACTAGAGTCCAGTGGACAACTAAATAGTACCGCACTTCAAACTGGGATTGCTTCAGCTAGAGTTTGGAGGAATATTTTCCCTATACACTCATCGCTATTAGTTTTCAACTTTATTGATTTAGATGAAACATTGTGGATAGCTTTCCAAAGTTCACAGCATTAGTACTATTTCAATCCACATAATCTGACTTTAGAAGGAATCCCAAACCTACATTTACATTGTTCACAAATATTAGTGTGCAAAAGGCTCACTGAAAAGTTCATGAACACCTCAGTTCCTACATTCCATATTCAGAGACGCTGACTCTATATCTTTATAATGCAGCTAAGCAAGCTATGCTTCCAAGTGTCAACATAATTTCGGACACTGTGAACTCTGACTTCCTTGACCTATTTGTTCTGGCACTAGTTGTAGAATTCATTTCATTATGCCAAACATAAAGCCTACTATTTTTTAGAGATTATTGCAATTTATTTTTTATTTTATTTTATTTTATTTTGTTTTATTTTATTTTATTTTTGTGGTACTGGTGATTGAACTCAGAACCTTGTGCTTTCTAGGCAAGCACTTGTTCTACTGAGTTATCTCCTCAGCCCCTCATAAAGCCTAGTCTTAAAACATACTCCACAGAACTGTTTTGTCACTTCAGACTCTGAAAATTTTAAGCTTGTTGTTTACCTCTCAATTTTATAATTCCATAAAACTTTGAAATTCATGAGAGGTTATCTGGTTCACATTGATCATATGTGACTCCTATTCAATCACCTGTTTCAGTTCATCAGTGGTTCTCAAAATGTAGACGTTTGAAAGATTCACGCAAGATTTCTGGTGAGTGCTGTTTTCTTATTTTAATGAGCTTTGGGTGCTCTGATTTGGTAGGATTGATGGCTGGATATATAAAGATATTTTAGGTGATGGTATTATCATTCAGGTGTGAAAGCAACTACTTCGGTTCATCCTCTGATTACATAGTTCTACTTGTAAAGAGCTGAGCTACAGAGAGCAAACTGTGCCTTTTGTTCAACTGTTTTGAGTATGTATTCTCCCTCCATCCTAGCGGTGAGTTGCCCCGAGGAACACAGATGGTGGTTCTGCCAATCATGTCAGAATAGCCCAAGAGAAGATGGAGAGCCAAGCGGGGCAGAGCTGAGCAGCACAGGGGAACTCACTCTTCTGACCCCTGATTCTGCTGCTCAGTTGGAAAAGTCACAAATTGTTACCTCACTGATTTTTTTCAGGCATTCAAATAATTTCAAGTAGAAAAATCCATCCAACTGATCTGATTTGGTAAGTAGCTGTAGGAAGACTGTGAAGATGCTTTTTGGAGCTGAAAAAGACCTATTTACTCAACTAATCTATGCTATTTGTCTGCCCAGCACTATGCTGTGTTCCCTATATTCAAGACCTGTGGAAAACCAGAAGACAATGCCCCTCCTTTGTGGTGGTTCCAACTGTTTAGGAGGAGGCAGTAATATGTAAAGAAACATACAAGCATGACTCCGATGGTTACAAGTGTGAAATAAAACAGAATAATCTACGAATGTATGACAAAGGATGTGATGGTAATACTTAAAGCAGGGATTGGAAAAGCCTTTATGAGTTATCATTGCAGCAAAATCCAAAATAATAAAAAGTAGTCAGCCACTTGAAGAAACAAACAAAAAAGCCTAAGACAAAAGAAAGAGTCTTTGTGATTCTCTGACCATGGAACTATTGGAAGCTCCACAGGCACAGAAGGATAAAGAGGTTAGAAGGACAAGCCAGTTGTTAGTACTGATGTCACAAAAATCATAAATAAATATGAAACCCAATTATGTAGCAATATAGGCTAAAAGTCATACAGATAAAATCTTTCCTCCCATGAAACAAAACCGAAACTCTTTATAATTTGATAAAATCATTCAATTAATATGGAAAAATAAAAGTCAAAACATAAAAAGATTGATCAAGGAATGCTGGCCTTTCTCTATTTTAAGATATAAAGCCTCAATAATTTGAAAAGTATGGTAATAAAACACGAATCATTTTCTGTTCATCATGTGGAACTATCATTGATTCTGGATGAATAAAAACAACTTGATAAAACATCAGATTGACAGGAAGCAGATGTGCATCAGTAAATTGTCCCTGAACAACTGTACAACCATGTTGAAGACAAAAGCTGGGTTCATGCCTGTCTTAGTTACTTTTTACTTGAAAATACCCGACATTCAAGATGAAGGAAGGAAAGGTTTATTAGCTCACAGTTACTGGAAGTTTCAGTCTATATTTGACTGGCCCAAGGCTGAGTGGAGCAGGGCAGAGAGCATCTAGCTCATGGCAGCAGAACAGCAGCAAAATGGTGACAGGCAGCAACCAAACAGAGCAGCAGAGAGCAACACCTTGAGTCTGTCTCTCTGTCGCTCTTTATATTACATTCAGGCTCTCCACCTTAGGATATCTGCCCTGGACCACACACATAGTCTCAGCCTCAATTAGACAGATAATCCCATCAGTACCAAAACACAATCCCAGGGATCATGAATCAAGTCTCAATCTATAGAAGCCAAACATTTTCTTTTGTCTTTTTGAAACGGGGTGTGCTGCTCAGGCTGGTCTCAAATTCACAGTGATCCTCTAGTCTCAGCCTCCCAACTGCTGGCATCACAGGTGTGTACCCCTGCAATAGGCATGAAAAGGCTAAATATTAAGTACAGAAACAGATCAGGGACATCCAAGGGATGGGTGGGGAAAAGGGATTTGATTGTAATTTATATTTTTCTAAAAATTCATAGAACTTCATAGCTGAACTCAGACAATTTAACTATAAAACACCTGGAATTAAATCATAATAACACTGGAGCAAAATATTGATATACATCACCTAAAGAAATAAGTAAGGGCTGGCCTGATAGCCCAGCAGATTAAAGCACCTGCTTAGGCAGAGTGCAGCAGCTAGGGTTCAATCCCTGATGAGCCAGGCTGGCCCTGCCTGCCTGGGGTGCACCAAGACAATGATTGAGACTGAGATTGAGACTGGGCATGGTGGCACTCACCTGTAATTCCGGTACTTAAGAGGTCAAAAACAGAAGAATCACTACCAGTCCCATCCACACACAGAATAAGTTCCACAAATTAAGAGAAACTCTACTAGAAGAATTGCTATCATGTGTTAGTACCATTCAAAGCCCATTACAGAAATGAAAAGTTTGTTTTCTCATGTATTTTTAAAAAAATTTATTTAAAAAAAGTAATAACAAAAGCAAGAACAAAAATCAGATGCAAAGACAGAAACAGGGTAATACATGTCACAGATTGCCAAAACAAGAATAGCTGATTAACAATGGCTGATATATTACCTATTTGTTATTGTCAAATCTGTTGCTCAGATTAAGATCGAGTTACGTAAGATTGGACATATCATTGAATATTACTGCTTGCTTTCAAGAAACCTTAAATTTTTGTTCTTGTCTGTTTTTTCTCTTTCCTTTTTAAAAATTTTATTTTAAAAATATATAGTAATGATTGATATTACATTAGAAATGGTACACCATTAGAAGACCAAGACGATTGTGATTGAAGCATGATTTTTTGTATCATGCATTGCTGCTCTTGATGTAATTGCTTAGACTGCAGATATCAACATATATAGTCAAGGTGACAATTCTACACATTAACTGGTATTTTCAAAAAAATTGCTGGAAATTCTTAGTGCAATCACTTCAGCCATCTTGTTTATACACTTCAATGGTTTTCCCTTACTTTTTTTCTTATCCTTTCACTTTTCTCTCCTCTTTAATGTTTAATCCTTAAGATTCATTGTTTTTTTGTTGTTGTTGTTGTTGTTGTTGTTGCTATATCTGTTATACCTTTCAGGTTTTATTTTTCTTTTGGGTTCTTACACTAGGGACACAATACAATATTATTTCATCTGGCCGTAATGCGATAATAAAAAAGGAAAAGTTTTTGTTGTTGATGTTGTTGTTTTTTAAAGTCCAGGGCTGGCCAATAGCTCAGCAGGTTAAAGTGCTTGCAAGCAGACTCAGGGACCTGGGTTTCAATCCCTAGGCCTGCTGTGCCAGTCCCACCCCCTGGGCCCGCTGAGATGGCAATTGAGACTGGGTGTGGTGGCACGTGCCTGTAATTCCAGCTCTTGGAAGACTGTAAACAGGCAGATCACTACAAGTCCAGTCTAGTAGTGAGACCCTGAACACCCTCTAGACTTTTCCCTAAAATACCAAAAATAAATGAAATAAAAATAAGTGAATAAAAAACAAATTTAAAAAATGCCCATTACAGGTATTAAATCGTCTGTTTCTTGTAACTCATCTATTGGTTAAATGCTATTACCGCATTTGATAATTGAGGGAACAGATTTTTTAAAAAGCTAATTACTTTGCTCTAGATTTAGCCAGTGTTTGGTCGAGATTGACAATCAGATGATCTGACTCCACTATGTAGTGTCTTAACATCTGCGCTGCACTACAAAAACAACTGAAAATTACATCAGTAAGAAAAACTGGCTCATTAAATATGGTAAACTGATCTAGTTGCATAGTATGCAGCTATAAGAAGGAAAACGGGGAAGTAAGATAGATCAGGAGATGAAAGCACCTGCGTAGGCAGATGCAGGGGCCAGGAGTTTGATCCCCAGATTGCTGTGCCAGCCCCGCCCTTGGGGCCTGCTGAGCCGTTGATTGAGACTGGGCGTGGTGGCGTGTGCCTGTAATCCTAGATTTATACCTGGGAGGGTATGAACAGTAGGATCACAATGAGTCAGATCTAGGGAGAGGGAGAGGGACGGAGAGAGGGACGGAGAGAGGAAGCACAAGCTTTTTATATAAGAGTAAGGAAAAACTTTCAAAGTGTACCTGCCTATGAGAAACACACACACACACACACACACACACACACACACACAGCACCATATTCTAATACCTTTACATAAAGGAGACGAGTGAAGCTTATATCTGCATTTTTTATGTACATTAAAATGTCTTTTGAAGTAATGTAGTAAACACAGAGTATTCAGTGGTTGTCTTTGAAAGAGGTGAAAGGAAGGTACAGAAATGAACAGATTCTTGGTACCTGGAACATAGGACCAGGAAGGGGGCTCTTAATTATATACCTTTGTATGTTCTTCCGATTAAGTTAAATATGGTGGACAAAACACCTATTGTAAAACTAAATAAATGAAAAATAAAAAAATTAAGAATTATTTATAAATAGGATAATTAATGAAAATCACACAAGGTACCTGCATTTTCTATAATTAGCAAAGAATTAGCTTCCAGATTATGCAAAAAATATCTTTAGTTCTACAAGTAAAATAATATGTAATACTCTGCTAAACATCAAGTAATTAAACATGAAAAATGCTTAACTACACTGTTCATTAGAAACACTGTCCATTGCATTCTAGAATCCAATGATTTTACAGAAAGATATAAAATAGTGGCCAGGGAGATAGCTCGGTAGAATAAGGGCTTGCCTGGTTAAGTATAGGGTCCTGAGTTCAATTCCCAGTACCACACATGCACACAGACACACAAATGAAAAGAAAAAGAAAGATGTAAAATAGTGAATAAAGCTCAAGATCCACAGCCTTCAATGGGACTGACCTGGGAACGCTCTTACATAGGTAAGCAGGGAAACAGGCAAAGTAGACAGGGCAAGAGTATTTGTAACTGTGAAAATTGTAAATCCGTGAGAGTAAATAAGGATACACTGGTATATTCACCCAACAGCTTCTATAAATAAACAAACTTTAAACTTCTAAAAAAAAGATAGCCACAAATATCAAAATGCATAAATATCAAATATATAAGACTGAGCAAGGGGCAAGGGAAGTTGATTGCAGAAGGATATAGAGAGTATATGATGTATAAATATTATAAATAGCATCCTCATACTTTTAAATGTTATAAATATGTGTAAAGCTACATGTTCCTATTCAATGCCAAGTTCAGTTTAATGGATATCTGGTGTGATACAATGTGATTATGTTAAACTGCCTAAGAATTCACAGCCTCGTTGGAGATATTGTTATAGTTGGAAGGTTAATGCAGCAATGTTTCCTATGTTATCGCTTATATTTTTGCATATCTTAAATAATGTATAAAAGATATAAAATAAAAATAAGGTGTGTTTTGCTTCAGAGAGATTGTTGCTTCAAAATATAAATGGGAATATTAATCACATCTGCAGCAGGGGGTGCATCCTGGAGATTAATTTCATTAATAATACAATAGAGTGTATTCCAAGTGTACAAACACATTAACATTGCAAGTGCTCAATAAGTGATATTCTTCTTATTATATTCATAATTATTACAGAAATGAGTGTCATATGAACAAAACAATCCGACTTTAGCAAAAGTCAATTACTCTGGAGCTGAGGAAAAAACAATTCATAAGCATTTTAAGAAATATAAGTTCTTAAAATATTTGTAAGGAAAAGTGCCTTTTTAAAAATGATAATAGGTTGGGGCCCGGCAGGATGACTCAGTGTCTAAAGCACCTGCTTAGGAAAGCTTGGGCGGCTGCAGGGACCACAGTTCGATCTCTGGCACCACATGCTGCGCCAGCTCTGCCCTCAGGGCAGGCTGAGCAGGCCATAAAAATAAATAAACAAACACACAAAAGTTCTGAAACAAGAAAAAATTAAAATAAAATAAAATAATTCTTTAAAAAAAAATGATAATAGATTGCAATAGCTATTTGTTGTTATTTGGCTTGCTGGCAACACAAACTGCCTTCTCCATGATGGCATCTGCTAGGATGCCAGTCCCGACTGACTATAGTCTCCTTGGACGTGAAAAATATTAAAAAATATTCTCTTGCTAGTTTGGTAGTTGTAATGAGCCTGGGACACAAGTCTAGCAAACTGGAAGCTTCCATTTAGAACTTTGAAATGTAAATAAATAAAACTAACAAAAAGAAACACAGCATTCCTGGGGCCTGATATTAGGAAATAAGCACTAATGTTTATTAAAATGGTAATAAATACATCAATTTCAAAGAAAGATTTTATACTGGACATGGTGGCACATGCCTATAATCTCAGCAGTCAGAAGGCTGAAGCAGGAGCATCACTGCCAGTTGGAGACCAGCTTAGGCTACACAGTGAGCTCAAGGCCAGCCTGAACTGCATAGCGAGACCCTGCTTCAAAAAGAGAAAAACAAAACAGAATAAAACTAAACAAAGTTTTGTAATTGCTATTATTTATTGATGGACTCATTCACCTATTATGGAAATACAAAAAACCAGAAGAGTAATTAGTTGCATATACTGTCATGGAGTGACTCAAAGTCTACTCATAAACAAAGTCAAAAAACATAGGAACAGGGGCAGCAGCAGGGATCACCTCTGCTACTACAGCGCTGTGTAAGAGATGCTGTAACAGGCATGAGGCAGAGATATGCAGAAGTAGGAAGAAATATTACAAACACATGCTAATAAAAAGAGTAAGAAGAAAAGAAAAAGAAATTGATCCCACTTGGCCTCAAACAGGAGGGTGAAGAAAAAGAGCACTGGAAATTTGATAGGAAGTGAGCGCACAGTCGAAGGAAAAAAATATTAAAAGAAGACAAATAGCAGATGCAGAAGGATATAGCTACGCAAACTCTCATCACATTTAAGAAAATGTGATTAGTTTTTCATAGCAGTCAGCATGGAATTTGTGCAAATATTAAGTTAATGTATCACTGAATGAATGCGTGCATTAAGAAAGCTAAGCTTTAGGCAAATTTTTGGTAATAATGTAAGTTAATAATTTACAGTCGATTTCTTAGCCTACTTGCTCAAATAAATTTAGTTCACTTATCAGCTCTGTATGTGAAAAAGCTCATAACTGAGCGTTTAGTTGTCTACAGACTCTATTAATACTCTTCATACCTGATTGTGTCTTCTCTAAGTCTTCCCATGTGTTACATAAGTGCACCCATTCAGCAACTCACATGAAGGTATTCAGCCTACCCTCCTCAAGACTGGAATCCTTACCCTCCAGTCCTTATGACAAGTTAGGCTCCAGATTTCTCTGTGATTTTTTAACTCCAAGCTCAGAGTAGTGTATTAAGGAAGAAGATTTTAAAATATTTTTAAGTAAAATTTGTTTTGCATTTTTTTTTAAATAAACATTGGGATTATCTAGTCTGTCATGTTTTCTGTGCTCCAATTAGAGCAAAAAGATACAATCATAAGACTAAATACTGAATGTAGTGGTTCAAGCATTTACTGGTGATTCTAATATTAAGTATTTAAACTTAAATAAAGCCTCAAATTAAGTACAGGCAATATACCCTAAAGTTAGCTCCATTTACAACAACACAATATTCATGGCCATTTTCATTCTAATGGTTTAAACTGTGCTACAGTAGATTTCTCAGCACTTTATGATAGGATAGCTAATTGAAGTAAAAAAATAATGTATTGGCACAGTCACAGGATGATTGGCCAAGATATATTGCTGTCATAGAACAACAAAAGCACACTGATTTACTTAAGAAATTTCTGATACATGGAAATGTGAAATGGTTCAATAGGTGGCCATTATTGCTCTCTTAACTTCGTGCCTTTTTGTAGTATCACCTAAGTGCAATTGCGTAGTGAGGCCCTCTACTAAATACATTAAGATGTAAAAAAACCAAAACCCTGAACCCAGTCTTTTCTGGCCCCAGAGGTCCTCCAAGGTGCTGTCTGTCCCAGTCTCACCATGTGTTCACAGTGGCCTTGAACTGAACTTTGTGGCCCAGGTCGGTCCACCTGCACTCCTGAGTGGTGGGACTGGAGCTGTGCACCACTCCTAGCTTTTCTGGAGTGTCATGTCTGGAGCCTTACAGGGACAGGTTTTGTGCTTCTGAGCTACAGCTGTACCATTGTGTGTCCTGGGCCATCAAGCCTCCCAGATGAAGCTACCTTAAGGGGGAAGGCCACAGATCTCCCTAGATTTTCTTTGTTTATGACTTGTTTTAAGAGTCTGTAAACAGTGATGTTCCTTTCAATTTCTTTCCCAATTTTATCCCATACAGAGCAGAATGTTACCCACAAGTTTGTCACCCAGAGTACCTTACAGGTCCTGCCACCATGACCCCAACTAACCACCCCACAAGCAAAGAGGTCCCTGAAGAAAGCAAACTGCTGGTTGTCAGATCATCTTTTTATTGATGGTATCTTCTTATGCTCCTTAGCTAGCTGGGCATTCCACAACACCATTGTTGATGTCATCTATGATGTCATGAGGGTGCCGGTTGTCCACATTGCAGCCCACAGAATGGGCAGTCCTCAGGATCTCTTTAATGGTTTCAGAAATTTTGCTGGCTAAAGATGGGTGCCGCATCTGTCAGGCAATGTTGACAATCTCATCAAACGTGATGTTTCCTCTGTGTTTAAGGTTTCTCTGCTTCTTTCTGTCTCTTGGTGGCTCCTTGAGGGCTTTGATGATCAGGGTAGAGACAGAAGGTACCACCTCGATCTGAGCCTGTCTGTTCTGAATGGTCAGTTTCACTGTAATCTGAAGACCCTTCCAGTCACCAGTTGCCTTGGCGATGTCCTCTCCCTTTTCTCCAAAAAAAAATGTCTCTCACTATTTTTGGAGACAGACCCAAGGGACCTGTCTTGGGAGCCAGGGCAGACGTGGCGCCGACTTCACCACCGGTGCACCTCAGGTACACAACTTTGATCTTGTTGGGGTCAAACTTGGGCGGCTTGCTGGAGGCGGCTGGTGTCAGATGAACCCGGATTTGGGACGACCGAAGAAAGCTGCACCTTAGCCTCCTCCTAGCTGAAAGCCAAAAGCGTCTCATTTGCTTTAAACAAAATACAGTTCCCAAATTCTTGGTACAGGGGGACTTTTTATTCTCCTTTTCAATTGTTGAATATTCTATAGAATTATGGAATTTCTAAGCAAAATGTTCTCTATTTTCCAAGCCTGACTGTAATTATCCTATATAAATAATGATATTTATAGGTCAAAGTAAGCAGGAATTTCAATTAATTGAAACATGAAAAAATTAGGGCATAATTTTTGTTTGTAGTTGTTTTTGCCAGGTCTCACTATTTAGTCCAAAGTGGGTTTGAAGTTGCTGTATCCTCTTCCATCTGATTCCCAAGTACTAGGACATCTGACTGGAAATGCTTACACCTGAAATGTAAGCTAAATCCTGAATGTATCTAAATGTTACTGTCTCGGAAGTCTCTGTGTTGTCAGTGGCTAAAGTTGATCATATGTGTCACGGCAGGACAGAGCCACTGTGCCTAAAGCAATCAAGCTACCTCAGTTTTGAGAAAATTTCCCTGCCTGGAAAATTTCAGGCGTTTGTTTCTATGTAACATTGCTTCTCATGAGACTAACTTTACAAGAGTATAAATAAATTCCTCTATTGTTGTTAGGTCCTTTGCCTATCAGGTAAAGAGGCCTCTTCCTTATTCAGCTCTTGTGTCTTGTCTATCATTTCCTCATTCCCTCTGTTCTTCCTCCCTGGAGTGTACCAATAGGACAACAAATCCTTACAGCTCTGATAAATGTAAGTGTGGCAGCTTATGTGAAATTGTTTTGATCATTAGTGAAGAGGTGATTTTAAATGATTTGTCTTCTTAGTTTTGGACCAATGCAAATTGTAGCTATATGACTTTGTGATATTGTCATATTGGATTAATTGAAATATGTATCCAAATACAGTTATGAGCAGGTAAAACCTTAGCCTCTAATAATATGTTTCTGATGTGGCAACTTTTAACCTTAAATAAGTAGCTGTGCTGAAGAGGATTTAGAAGTAGAGATTTGGTTCCTACCTTAGCACAGTGACCTCGAGGTCATGCAATACAGAAGGTTTAGAGAAGGGAGAACATGACATTGCTTCCTTTCTGTCTTGCATAATTCCTTCTGGGCGAATGAAATCATAGTGGCTCCAAAGGACCCCAGAAAGTCCTTGACTGTAGTGATTGTTGCCAGGTCAAGCAGAAAGCTAAAGATGTAAATGTAGTCCTTTTAGCTATCTACTGTAATGTCAAACCAGGCATTGAGAAACAAAGTCAAGGAAATCTATGCTCTAAAATTGTATTTTCAGAGTTCCCCGGTTGCTGTTTTTGTCATAAATGCAACCTTTATATCCATTACCAATGGCTGGGCTATCAGACTTAAATATAATTAAAGTTAAAAATTATACTTTGATCTCCAGCATTCAGTTGTGTTTCCAAGACCCAAATTTTAAGCATTAGTGTTCAACTGAAGGGTGTTATAAATTACTTGAATGTTACAAGGCTAAATGGATTAAGATGAGTTTCTACTTTAATCACTGAAGGTCTATTTGACACACAGATGAAAGAGTTCAGTATTCCCCAGAGCTCATTTAAAACTGATGCTATAATCCTGATTGTTTAAATATTCAGGTCATAGTGCTTTCTGCTTGGTTGAGTTTTGGGGTCTTCTCTCAACGTTAATTTTCATGTTGAATCACTTGTTATAACGTTTTGGTTTGTAAAACATCAACTGAAATAAAAATGAAGCATTTATCACAATTATCAAAAACAAGAAGTATACTTGCTATATATATATATATATATATACATATATATACGTATATATATATGTATATATATACGTATATATACGTGTATATATTTGTGTATATATATACGTATATATATGGTCTTACTATGCAGCTCAGACTCATAAACCACTATCATGCCCTATCTCAGTGGCTGTCTCAGTGTCTCAGCCTCCCTGGGAGCAGGACTGGCAAGCATGAGATGCCAGAGGTTGATCCCTGGTCCCTGTGCTTGCCTAAGCAGACCCTTAGTCCTCTGAATTATCTCAGTGGCCCTTTCAGTAAAATAGTAAATTTGAATATCAAAGTGTGGCAGTACAGGCATATAATCCTAGCATTCAGGAAACTGAAGTAGGAGGACCACCTACTAGTTCAAGGCCAGCCTAGACTATATTGTGAATTCAAAGCCAGTTTAATCTGCATAGTAAGACTGAAAAAGAAAAAAGCAAGTTTGAAAACAAGTTTGAATAGTTCTCCTATATAGGCAAATTATGTGGCACATGTGCATGTAACTAAAATTCCTTTGAAGTAGAATTTCAGATCTGTTAAACTGGAGTGTTGAGATGGAAAGAACAAAGGTTAGATCAGTGTATGCATGCACATGTAATTGTGTGTGGATACGTTGTTTACTTTTGAAATAACACCCCAAGGAAATACAGAGTCATTTCAATTAGATACAATTATGGCTGTAAATTAGGCTGATTAAGGGACATTACTGGCAAGAGGGAATTCTTCCACATTAATGAGTGTAACTAACCAAGAAACTGTCAGTCAGAAAAGGTAGTGATCACCTTAAATGAATAATTTAATTCAGGAAGATATATTTTAAGAATAAATAAGCAATCCGTGGATTTCATATTATACTCTACAAGCTGTACAGTCAATTGTATGTTAGTCTTATTTTTAAGTGTTCAGTAAACAAGTGAATCAACTTATAAAAGATTATACCATAAAGTTTCACATCCTTCACCATTATTATTTGATAACTTGTTATGCCATTTTGCTTGCCATTTGGCAGAAAGACTAATTTCCTTACACTGTACCAGAACACTGAAAAACTTCAGTGCTAACACTCACTGTTAGAGATCTCCTTTAAAATTGACATCTGAATATTTATCTTAAGCACATTATTCTGTTTATACTTTGAACTGCTATTAGAGGACTCCTCATGATTTTAAAAGTGATAACTGAAAATTTCTCTTAAGCACATTATTTTCTTTACTTTTTGAACTATTAGACTTATCTGTGTTATTTGACATGGATAATTTGAGAGAGGAGAGAAAGCATATATTGTTTTTCTCATATGATATGTTGACTAATTTGAAGAGAAGTACAGAACAATGGCAACCTTCTGGACCCTCCTGGCCTCACATACATGCATACTTGTCTTGGCACACAGTGAGTGCTCAGTGAATACTATTTAATAAATCAGGCTAAGATAAATATTTTAAGTCATTTTAGCCACAATATACCTTCATTCTAGATGCTCTTCTACTTCTAAAGTTTGTCATGTCTAGTGATCATTTAATTTTTCTCAGCAATGTTATATGGGTACTTTTGTATCTGAGGATAAAAATAAAACAATATAATATCAATAAATGTTCTCAAATGTCAGAGGAATGCACAGAGTAAGAAACCATCGGATGAAAAGGAATCCATATTAACCATTAGTCTTATAAAAAGTATGATCCAGTTACCTAGTATCTCCATGAAAACATTTGCAGAGGCATCTTGCAGTTTGATATAATCTTCCTGTCTACCATTCATACAGTGATGAAACGGAATGCCTTTACATGAAACATATGATTTGGTTCTACCTCATTTCCTCAAAGTTGATTATTCACTGATGCTACTCAAAATAATATTTTAAATAATAAAAGAGCTGTAAAGTATAGTGATGGAGTGAGGGGCATGCCAACTTAGATGTTTAGTTGGCATACTGGTTATTTCAAGCTAAAATCACTTGAGGAACTACAACTTCTGATAGGGCACTTCGGATAGGATTTCCCCTATATGTATCAAGTTGTAAGTTCTCTGGGGAGAGATATCTATCATTTACTCACCTGAAAATGGACTTGACCACCAGAGAATGGTAACTGTAGCTCAGTGAACTCTAATAATCAAACTCTTTGAATAAGCTGTATTTTCCACTCATTTCTTCATTTCCCCTTCTCTTAGTGATAGCACCCAAATTTGCTTTCCTACTCTAGAAATTGTTCTTACCCCTTATTTCTTCATAGACTTATTGTACTTTAGCTAAAAGTATAAAAGATTTGTGTTTTGATCATTTCATTGGATTTCACTCTTTAGTGAAGATCCTTATATATGTGTAAAATTAACACAATTTTTACCCCTATTTCTGTTTATTAGTTCTTGTAGTAAGAGGGTTCCTAGGTCCAGCCAACGAGCCTAGGTAAGCACTAAAGAGGGATAGGGGTATCTCCCCTTCAACAAAAAACACTGAATATACTTACTTTTACTTAAAAATACAATTCTTAGTGTTTTAGATAATAATTTTGTAAGGATATTTACAGAATAAGCCGCTATTTATGAAAAAAGTCAGGGGAGATGTTTATACCTCTAGTAAATTCTCCATAAACCATGGCTGAAAAATCATTTTTAAAAGACAGTTGAAAATGTATATTAGCAATTTTGGGAGGCACGTTACAAAACTAACACATCTAACGGATGTGTCTTTGACAGTAAAAGAAAAATAAACTTCCAAATACTCATGGGAATATTTGCCCACCTCCTAAGCCCACTGTGCTGTCACGTTGCTAGAAAATCAAGCTCTGGCAAACAGTGGCTCAGGCTATGCCAGAGTGTTTGGAGCTTTCTTAGGACTCCATAACAAAGCACATATAACAATGGCTGGTCACAACGTGAACACTGACAATTAAGTTTCATGAATTGACTGAGATTTGCAACCTTCTGGTTTCAGTTTTACAGTTCAATTCTACCAGATGGAGTAGGGAGAAAATCACATACATAATTAAAATCGATGAAGTTATATCAACCCCAAACTTGAGAGAGGGACAGAAAGCCAAAAAGAGTCTTAATCGTGTTTTCCACATCTGTATCCAAAGTCAAAACCCAGAACTCAGAATTTAGAAGACTATAAAAATAAATCTCAGTTGTGATGCAAATAACTACAAATAAAACATATGGGAAGGTGCAAAAAAAAAAAAAAAAAAAAAAAAAAAAAAAAAAAAAAAAAAAAAAAAAAAAAAAAAAAAAAAAAAAAAAAAAAAAAAAAAAAAAAAAAAAAAAAAAAAAAAAAAAAAAAAAAAAAAAAAAAAAAAAAAAAAAAAAAAAAAAAAAAAAAAAAAAAAAAAAAAAAAAAAAAAAAAAAAGAGTACTGACAATTATTTGCAATTATATGTTATGAAAAAGAAGTTATATAGTATTTAGAAGATACAATTTAAGGTGTCATTATTTATTTATTTAGAATTTTATAAATGTTAATAAGAAAAAAATAACAATGAGACAGTTTCAGAACACATTTGTAGGACAACCACAATAATACAATGCATATTACTGTCTTCGTAGTAGTTGTTCAGAGTATAAGATGCAGACATAGTAACTTTTCTAAACATTATTAGTACAAATGTTTCTTCTCAATGAACTAAAAGTAGTTGTATGTATAGTTCAATTGTTAATAATAGTAGTGTTTTTTAAATTTAATTATTTTTATTCATTTTAATGAGAAAAAAGATAAAATAACAATGAAACAGTTTTAAAACAAGACAGTAGGATGACTGCAATAATTAATATCATAAATATTGTTGTCTTCATAGTAGTTAGAGGACAAGACGTGCACCTGATACCTTGTCTAAACAATATTAGTACAAACATTTATTCTCAATGAACTAAGACAAAGTAGCTATGTATCTATCCTACCTCTATTGTATGTGTATAAATGTATACACACTTTCTAATTTTCTTTTTAAAGTTTCTAATAATAAGAGAAAATATTATATCATGTTTTATAAGTAGATTATAGGTCAAAGACACAGGATGAATCATAAAACAAAAAGTATAATTAATATTCAGAAAATTAATTAAATATTAATTAAAATTAAATTGAATATTTCAAACAACATTGTAAAATTCAAATCAAATCATGAGTGCAACTTAGAGGTCAGAATGTTGTGTATCATATGTACTAATCTATAATCAATTCAGAGTATTCACATAATATTTGAATAGGTTAATATATACAAAGATATTGACTAAGAAAATGTTTCCATGGCAGTAAAGAATTACTAAGAATAAAACATAACGTAAATACTGGAATAGTGAATATATGACCAGAACTTCTAACATTTTGGGAATAGGATATTGCTTAAAGTTCTAATATGTCATGGACATGAACAGTGTCCATGACACTTACTGGTGGCCAGGTGTCACTTGTGGGACTAAGATACTGCTATTTCCTTGATACCCATCCTGTAGAACCAGACAGAATAACGATTCTGCATAGTAGTGTGTTATCAGCAGAATTGGTAATGTCAGAAGCTGTTGACTGGAGCCTTTTACAACTCAGCATATTAATCTGGATATACTTTTTATAGCTTGTGGTTAAACTTTTCTGTTGCATGGTTAAGACCAAGTTAAAGCAAGACCTACATAACAAAAAGTGTAACTTTTATATCTGACAAGGTCAGTCAAATTCCCTTAGGATTTATCCTGAAACCATGTACAGCAGTGGTTCTCAGCTTTTCTAATGCTGTGACCCTGCAATACAGTTCCTCGTGTTGCGGTGACCCCAAATCAAAAAATGATTTTGGTGGCTACTTCAAAACTATAATTCTGCTACAGTTATGATTCAGAATGGCTTCAGGCGACCCCTGTGCTTTGGTCGTTTGACCTCCTTTGGGGTCGCAACCCACAGGTTGAGAACGGCTGATAACATTTTGTAGAACTTTTGTCAGTGTCATCCAATCCATCTGGATGAGTCACAGCATTGCTTAACTAATTTGCTCTCTGTGAAAGCCTAAGAGAATGTAAGATGCAATTTAAATAGTTGAGATAATGTAAAGAACCCAGCAAAGATAAATCTGAAATAAGTAGTTGCCTGCATCCATGGCCATAAATGTCCTCAACACATAGGAAGAGGTAACAAGAAACAGGAAGCTTCCAGTAGTAGACTACTCACTCAGCCAAACAACTTGCATTACATCAGCATTTAACATTCAATAAGGTATCTCAAATGAATGAGTAATATATCTAGATAGCATTCAGCCAGTAGGAGAAATCAAGTTGCCATATACTTGAGTTACATCAGATAATAGAAGAAGCTCAAGAGAAGAGAAACAGACATGCAACTGTGAATAAATCATACTTTTAGATGAAACAGGTCTTATTTCAAACACTTTAAAAAAATTTCTCTTAGAAGGGATTATAAGGGCCAGCGGTATAGCTCAGTGGATTAAGTACTTGCTTAGGGAAGCTGAGGGGCCAGGGTTGGGTTCCTGGCCCCGCCTACTGAGCTGGCCCTGCTTTCCAGGGCACTGAGCCAAGGATGGAGTCCGGGTGTGGTGGTGCATGCCTGTAATCCCAGCAGTTGGGAGGCAGAAGCAGAAGGATCGTTATGAGTCAGTAGTGAGACACTGTGCAAAAAAAAAAAAAAAAAAAAAAAAAAAAAGACAAGAAGGGATTATATATCTTATTGAGTCTGGTTAGTACACATATATTTTGCATTTTTCTTTGATATTCTAGCAATGTTATAAATTAAATTATTTTTAAAAATTAAAAATCAGGCAAGAGTTAATATCTCATGAAAACTATAAAGAATATGTGAAAAATGGAGACTTAAAGGAGGGGAATTCTGAACAAGAGACCTAGAAAATCTCACACTGACAACCAGAATAAGTGAGTATGGAAACAAAAGCAGAGAAATGATCCTGAGGCAAGGGAAAATATACTACATTTGTTTACAAGAATTGTAAAGATGAAACATTGAGGAAAAGGTTAGACTAGAAATAAATTATAAACTTAAACATAACTAATAATATAAGAATAAAATACAACCACTGGAAACCTATAGCTTCAGAAAACTAGTAACTAGCTAGGGCAATACTTCTACCTGTCTGCCTACCTATCTATCTATCTATCTATCTATCTATCTATCTATCTATCTATCTATCTATCTATCTATCTATCATCTAGCTACACATATGAAATGAAGCTACTAATATTCTGGAAAATAGAAAATATTCAATTAGGTAATGGGAAACATTTCAATTTCAGTTAGAATAAACAAAATATTTAAGTCTGATGAGATAAAAGTTTCTGCCAAAGTATTCATTCAGAGCAAGTCTTCCTCACCAAATACAGATGTGAAGATATTTATACAAATTTCAGAATAAAAGCAATAGCCGCATATCTTGCTAGGCTGAGGAAAAGCATGATTGCAAAGGTGCCCAGCAGATGCATCAGGCAATATACATGAACAATGCCAAAATGAAATCAGACCTTGACACGGTTTCCACTGTCTCTGTCTCTGTGTCTGTGTCTGTTTGTCTGCTTGTCTGTCTATCTCCCTCTCTTCTCTTCTCCTCTGTCCTCTCTCCTCTCTCCCCAAACAAATGTTTATAAAATTTCAGACCTTATAGGAAGGGATAAATCTTTAGAACTTCCAGATAGTAGAGAAGAAATGAGTTTCTTTACAATGCAGACAGAACAAGATTGACAGTATCTCAACAATAAGAACGTTAGAAATCAGTCTAGGCACACCAGAATGGGTGAGCTCAACCAGAGGCCACATTATCATTTTAAAATAATATTTTTAAAAGTCAATGTCTCACAGAAGATTTTTTTTTTATTACATAATGTGTGCAAAGCAGTTAGAGAGGGGATGTTCAACTTACAATGAACACAGCTGCCCACTCTTACAGACACTTTCCTTCGGCTCGTACCGAAGTCACAAGTAATATGAACAATTGATGTTTAAGATTCTTCCTGAAAACATTCATTACTTCTCAAAATTCACAGAGCAAAGCCAAACTGCCTTTTATCATCTAGCTGAAAAGTACATGAGACAATGCAATCTTAATATGTGCCTCTAAAATAGAAGAATGTATTCCACTGGTTAATTGTTATAGCTGGCCAATCAAAGCTAGATATGCTCCCTCCAGTATCAACTCCATAATAAAGAGAACCTAAAAGACCCAACCTGTTTTAAAACCTTTTTTTTTTTTGGTGGGACCGGGGTTTGAACTCACAACCCTGCACTTGCCAGACAGGCACTTGTGCCGCGGAGCTATCTCCCCAAACTCATAGTCTAGATTCTACAGTATTTGACACATATAGATCTTTTTTGGTTTTGGGCTACTTGACAAAATGTTATCAGGAATATTTATAAATAATCTTTATTTTCTATATTAATTCCCTAGTTTTAAAGAAATTAATGATTTCAAAAGAACATATTTCAATTTTAAAATTCAGTGAAATATGTCATGTAAAATTCACACCTACAAAACAAAAGCATTGCACTTCACATTTGTACTATATTAATTTTGATAAAGGTCTGGTGGACTAACTTCACTGTGTTCCCTTTTCAGCGTGAATAAAGCTCCAATGGTACAAAGAA
>PVJA010010729.1:0-56633 GCA_004027025.1 Myocastor coypus
GCTAGGAACCAATTTCTCCTGAAAAAAATCAGTCAATCTCAAATAAACTTTAGCCTGCATCGTTATCTCCTCTTTATTACTCCCATCTCACCCTTTGTCTCGCTGTTCCAAATCACTAATGCTTCTGTCCTCTAGGCCAGCGGTTCTCAACCTGTGGGTCGTGACCCCGGTGGGGGTCGAACGACCAAAACACAGGGGTCGCCTCAAGCCATTCTGAATCATAACTGTAGCAAAGTTACAGTTTTGAAGTAACCACCAAAACTATTTTTTGGTTTGGGGTCACCACAACATGAGAAACTGTATTGCAGGGTCACGGCATTAGAAAGGTTGAGAACCACTGCTCTAGGCTGAGGAATTGTTTTCTCTTTCTTGGAAAATCTCTCACACTGTACTTTCATCCTCTCTTTCCACACCCCACTGCCCTTCTCCCTTTGCTTCTCTTCCTCCTTCTCTTCTTTTTTATTTTATTTTGTTGCTAAAATACACAAAAATGCAACTTACCTTCTTACCATATTCTCTGATTTATCTATTGTAGGGATAGTATTGCATGCGATTCTTCAGTTCATCACCCTGCAAGACTGAAATGTTGTACCACTGATGGCCAGCTTCTTTCCCTGCCTCTCTCAGTCCCTGGAAAGCACCACTGTTTTCTTTGCTTTTGTGAGCTTACTATATTGGGTGTCCCTGAGAAGTGATATTTGTCCTATTGTTGACTAGTTTAAAACATAGCATGACATCCTCTATGCCCATCCATATTAAAGAACATGGAAGAATTTTCATGTTTTTAAAGGAAAGTTAAATTCTGTGGAGAATTTTCTAAAAGCATTGCTTTTAAATATTAAAAAGGTACTTCACATGGGTGATGAAAATCACTTTGAAATAATTGTAATACCATATATTCCACCTTAACTATACTGAAGCACTGCCATACCCTTGTCATTAATGTTGTTGAGTTTTCCACAGTATGGGGCATGTTAGGGAGTCAGAACATTAAAAGTGAGAAAAATGATTTTGCTAATTGGCTAAGCATTTATGAACTCTCAGCCCTGCTCTTGCAGGCTACTTGACAAACATCAGTAGATCAGAACTGGCTCCAAGATAAAGCGAAGACACGTTAGCTCAGCAGAGCAGAGCAGTAGGAGACATGGTGTTCAGAGTTGCCCTGCAGTCCTTTACAGCTTTTGATTTCTCATACTGGACGGAGTCACTGTGCTGCATTATTCATCATAATGGTGCTAAATTTTCTCAGGTATGCTAAGTGTAGTTTTTAATAAGAGATTTGGGGACAAATTATGCCTTTTGCCACAACTCCTACTTGACAGATCTTGCAGGCTATGCTTATTTATGAGACTAGAATTAATGTCAGCATAGTCGATTTTATTGCAGGGATCCTCCTGTTGTAATGAGGGCCTGAGGCTCTGTATCTATGTAAGAGCTCTCATTTGCTTCTGAAGTTTAGTATTCACTGCAACTCCCCTCCATCTCTGAATGATGATTGAGCAGATCATTTGCCACATTCACACAAATTCTATCAAGAGGCCTTTGTGAAGCTAATGAAACTCACATCATCTTAATTGAAAAGATTCTTTGCAAGGAAATTTTCTTGTTGTTGCAGAAGAGTAGAGCTAGGTTTTTTTTTTTTTAATCTTTTTACTTATTTATTTGGTACAAGGTCTCACTGAGCAGCTCAGACCCATAGGAATCCTCCTGTTTCAGCTTTCCCAGATCTGGGATTGCAGGGCTTTGGCATACAGCACTGGGGATTGAACCTGGGTCCTTGTGCTTGCCAGACAGATTTTTAGACTGCTGAGCCATCTTCCCACCCCCTTTTTCTCTGAGTAAAAATACTGCTTTATTTTGAAGTATTTGTCAAATGAAACCACTGAAGATAAAAATTAGTAGAAAGAAAATTGAGTGACTAATATTTTTTAAATTGTGATTTGTACTTTATTTATCAATCTAGAAAGTTTAATCTTCAAACTAAAATCAAATTTAGATCTGTGTTCATATAATTCAACTTTGAAACAAGTTTAGAAATCCTCAACTTTTTGCCTTAGCCAAAAGTTATATAGATAGTAATCTAGAAGTTGAGCATATCACTTGGAGCTAGGCTTTGTAGGACCTAAAACTTACTGGAGGATCTCTTTATTAAAAAGTAGAAAATTATAATGTGATCTCACCTAAAGTCGATAAGAAAAAATAAAAATGAGTTATATACACTTTGAAGACTTGTGAGTTATTTAGGTAATTTACCATAAATGAGTGCATAAATGCATCCAAGTATGGACCTGGCTGGTTCTTCTGAACACTTCCCTGTTCAACAGCTTGGGGCACTCAGAGCCTGGCCTGGGTAAGAGAGGTACTGTGAGTGCCAACTTCATTAGCTTCACAAGGCTCCAGACACAGTTCCCTTTCAAACCCTGTTGGCTGAAGTGATAAAGACACTGACTTTCTTTTCATGAAGTTGGAGCAGACTTTAAATACGGGTAAAGGCCTTACTTATTCTAATACTGTGTTTAAACTTTACTAGGTGAGCAATATCCCAGGTGGTGCAAATACTGCCTTTATTTGTAAAGCAGTTTAATCATGTGAAGAGGAGAGTCTACACATTTCATAATCTCAATTCCTAGCCTCATTATTTTTTTTAAAGGTCTGCATTGGTCAGGGATGCAGTCCAGTGGCACTGTACCTGTCTGGAAAATGTGAGGTTATGAGTTCAATTCCCAATATCACAAAAAATTAAAAAAAATATTTTAAATTGTATTAACTACAGGGTCTTACTACTCAGCTCAGACTCATAGTGACCCTCCTGTTTTCACCTTCCCCAGCACTGGGATTACAGAGTTGTACGCCACCACACTTGGACTCAGGGGCTGGCTCAGAGAACCAGGGGGTGGGGCTGATACAGCATAGTTTAAAGTTCCTAGAAATTTTCTGTTTTTGAAGAAAAGTTGAGATTATTTTATGACCTTCTTAATAATGAATATTTACCATGAGAGTCTTATACTCAACAGAAATTTCTATGATGGAGAATACTGAAATTCTACAAGCATTTGTTGAGTGTCTATTATAAGGAGAATTGTATGTTCAGCCATGGCAGAAGTTGGAGAGCCACACGTGAAGGGCTGGACTAGATTCCAGTGAAGGACGCTGCAGTGAATCATGAGGCGCTGTGTGATGATCTCTGTGCTTCCAACTAGAGGTCCTTAAAGGAGTCCTGAGAAGACAAAAGAGGCCTGAGAAGTTAGAGTTCTAGGTGGAATGGGCTCCTCTGGGGAAGAGTTCAAAAGAGCCATGTCCTGTCTAGGGATCCTGAAGAGGGTGTGTCTGAGTAGGTACACAGTAAAGAAAACCATACTGTGTGTGGAAAAAACAGGGAGGGGAAAGCATGATGAAATTTTTTATTATCTTTTTCACGGAAAGAGAGTAAAAGGATTATTCTTCTTGTCCTGTAAAAGTATTAAGCCTTCAGTGGTCTCTTTCTAAGTCAAATGGTCCTGATTCTTCTTATTTTTCATTCTATGCTGTTTTCTAGACCTTAGCCTTTCCTCAGGCTCTCTGAGCTCCATGAGCCACGTGGCCTCTTTAAGATAAGTTCTGTATCCAAAATCATAGTTGTTAAGGCCTGAACTGAATATTGTTTTTTTGCTAGTCACTTTTTTCCAGTTTCTTCTGTGCTCTTTCTTGGGTTTCAGGGGGCTCAAGATTCTGACTTTTGCTTCTCCTTTCACTGACTGTGTGGTCCTTGTCAGGAGACTCAGTTTCCATGTATAATTTAAGGAACTGGACTATGTTCTCTTTACTTCCTTCCATGTCAAAATTTGGAGTCTTAAAATGTGAAGCTAGTGCTCTATGTAAGACTTCAGTAAAGTGACATAACTGCAAACAGTTAATGTCAAACCGTGGTCATCCTGTAATAAATTAGACACGAGAATATTTTCTCTAGATATTCCAACATCACAGTTACTTTCACTATTTCTGAGTCCAGGAAGTTTGGGGCCTACACAGAAACCACGTTTACTTGTCTGAGACTTTTATCAATAAAATTATCATTTGTTATGAAATAGCCTAAAGTCCCAACCCACACTAGGTATTGAGAAAATTTCTTCTTCCTTTAGGGATCATGATAATTGCTTTCCCTTAAATAATTTGTGCTTGTTTTAAGCTGTGGGAAAAAAAAAAAAAAAAACTTAGAGAGATAAAAGGAAAAATATCACATAAAATCACACCATGGAGAATAACCATTATAATATAAGTTAATGATTGCCCTTGACTTAAATTTGTATTTATAATTCAAATAACTAGGGTCTGGGGAGATAGCTCAGTACAGTAAGTGCTTGGCTGGCAAGCACAAGGGCCTGAGTTCAACACCTGGTTTTACAAACAAAACAAAACAAAAGAAAAAAATCCCTACCTTATAATTCAACCAGTTAACAAAGATAGTTCTTACACCAGAAAAATATTGATACTTCAGCAGTATTTTTCAAGATGTAGAGTTGGCTTTTTAAAGCATTTTATCTCTGCATTTCATCTCCTTGCTCTACAGCCAACCTTCTTGAATTATTCTGTACCCAAGATTTCCTCTTCTCATGACAATGAAATGTGCCTTTACCTCCTCACCAGAGCTGAACTTGCCAAGCTGAACTATGACCCCCAAGTGGAAAAGCCCAGTGGAAGGCTGTAGCTTCTTTGTTTCACTTCTAGTTAGCATTCTGAATCCCACAGCCTCCTTCCTAAGATGTTCTCGAAATAGTTGATCTCACCCACTTTTCCATGCCCTGGATATTGGCAGGCCTTCAGGCCCTTTGTGGCATTACTGTGTTCTTAATACCTATAGTCTCTTTATGAGTGTGGGAGAGTGGATAGAGTTGTTCTAAGACTTTAGCTACCCACACAAAGATGATGACTTCTAAATAATTATATCTTCCATAATTCAAAGAATTATTTCTTTGATTTTATTTCTGTTTATAGCTAAGTAGTGTAATAATATCTTAGAGTTAAAATGAATTCATTTCAATATGAATACATTCCAAACCTGTTTTTCTCCTGACCAGAAGAACTATATATCTAAAATCCCATTTACCACAGCTTCATATTAGTATTGTTTGTTGGTAATCATTTACTTCCGGTCCCTTTGCTTTGCCTATTGCAGGATACAGAATCCTGGGACTTGAACACAGAGTTCTGAGCACAGTCAATAGGTTGTCAAACAAAAATACTTGGAATTGGGTAATGGAAATGAGGAAGAGCCTTTTCCATATAGAAGCAATGGTGGCTAATGCATGTCTTTGGCAGATGTAGGTTTTGCTGTGATAGGATCTTATATGTAAGTGCAGATCACCAGTTAGAGAATTGTAGCATTAACAAGCTGAAGCCTTCTAACTTCCGGCTAGCAGTGGCATCAGCTTCTTGACCACTAGATGATGTTGTCATGTGGTGTGTGAAGGTCTCTTGGTGCTGACTTCCTTTCCTCCCACTACCACAATTATTTCATAGCCATCTAGCTCAATGGACTCGGAACTTTTTATTTGACAAAGCTCATGTGATTTCTGAATCTTATTTTGTTACAGGAGAAAAGGAATCTTTTTTGTCTTATGGTATATTAATTTATTTAACTGTTACTAGAATAATCCTTCCTAAAAAATTTATCGCATAGACCTGGAGGTTAGCATAGTAGTTACAAGCGGTGGGAAAGGTAAGGGGGAAGCAGGAATAGAGAGAGGGTGGTCAGAGCGCAAGGATTCAGCTAGATGACATCCAATGCGTCATAGCTCAGTAAGGGAAAATGCTCATGGTTTACAATAGCTAACTGTATATTTCAAAATAGCCAGAAGATAGAATTCTGACTGTTCTTAATAAAAACATGATAAATGAGATTCTGTGTATGCTAATTAACTCGATCATACATTGTACATATGTATTGACATGATACATTTTACACTATAAACACATTTATTTTGTGCAAATTAAAACAAAAAAAAATGGGCCAGCAAAATAGGTCAGGAGACTAAGCACCTGCTTTAGCAAGCACAAGGATCAGAGTTTGATCCCTACTCCTGCGTGCCACACTAGCTCTGCCCCCAGGGCACACTGAGCCAGGGAACAAGTCCAGGTATGGTGGCACATGCCTGTAATCCCAGTGCTGGGGAGGCTGAGAACAGAAGTATCACTACTAGTTCGACCTGCAT
The DNA here is from genome assembly GCA_004027025.1 of Myocastor coypus. Classification (NCBI taxonomy): domain Eukaryota; kingdom Metazoa; phylum Chordata; class Mammalia; order Rodentia; family Myocastoridae; genus Myocastor; species Myocastor coypus. The sequence continues at coordinate 6,189 of PVJA010010729.1, forward strand.
TGTGAGGCTTATAGCAAATACATGAATGAAAAAAATAAAGAATAAAAAAAAATAAAACGAAAATGACTTAAAAGACATAAAAATAATTACTTACATCTTCTAGGAAAAATTATTCACATTTTCAGAGGAAACTGAAATGTAAGATGTCGACATGACCTAGGCCTCACTCTCAAGAGATGGAGCCAAGGGGAACTTTTTCTCAGCAGCCAAAACTTGTGTGTATTTTCTTTCCCTCCTTCTCCACTTACTACCTCTAAAACACAAAACCAACCTAGAAGGCATGCATTGGAAAACCTTCGCAGACTGTCCCTCCCCTCCTTTGTCCATCTCTTCATACACTAAGCCATTAACTTTTCTCTGGAAGCTCTCTTTGTATTCAGTTCGCTTTTTCTCTGCTCACTGTGCTCACTGCCTTGATTAGGGCCATTATGATCTTTCTCTTGGCTTAGTATCATTTAGGTTCCTAACTAGAATTCTTTCCACCATTCTGGCTTCATTAATGCATCTTTCATGCTGCTTTGTGGAATTAAGTTTAAAAAAAAAAAACCAAACAACATGTTACTCCTCTGCTGAAATATTTCAGTGGCTTTCTATGCCATCAGATGATTTCCACGCTCCTAGACCTATCGTTCCCGCCTCGGATTCCCCCTGCCCTATCACCTGCACACTTCCCTGGTCTCTGCCTCCCACCTGAAATCTTCTTTTTATTTTTTCCTACTGGCATAAGGTGGGGTAAATCCTTCTTTATCTTGGTACCTGTCTTTGACCTTAATACAAGGCATCATACTCTTTAGGGACCCAATAAATATTTACTGAAAAATATAGATGAAGGAAAAGCATACCCTGATGGAAACACAACAAAAATTTCTCAGACTAGAAGTCCAGGAAGAGGCTGAAAAATTTATCCCATGTTGGAAACTACAATGAATTCATTATATTAATGGAGAAACAAAGTTATTATATTCCAGTCCCCCCAAATTGTTCATATTTACCTTTAGCAAAGTACTTCTCTTTCTGGCACTTTTTAGTTGATTCTTCTTTCTTTCTCTAACTGCTGACCTATAAAATATATTAAGCATTCTTTTGTAGAAGATTGCATCAGAACAATATTAGTTGCTTATTGTTCTCTGGCTACATCTCTCTTTACTGAATCATTCTTCAAGATATTATTGCTATCATTTATTTCTTTTTTTCTCCAACGAAGAGCAGTAAAGAAAATGAAATTATGCCTTTAGCTGCAAAGTGTAGCCAGTTATATATATGCTTCATCAGAATAAATATCATCCCTTCCTTTTTTTAACCTTAGATAGCACAGAATACTGCAACCTATTAAAATACATATTTGTTTAGCTGATAGAATATTTAGAAGAAGAAGAAAAGGTCTAAAAGTGAGGCCAAAATGTTCATTGAAAGATATGAAGTTCCAATTTTGTCCTCTACAAAATAACGTGCAGCGGTACCTGCCTCCTAAGGCATGCTGAGTAGGAAAGAGGGCAGCACAAGTGCTCGGCACAGTGCCTGACAAAGTGAAGCGGTCATTACATGAGACAGCATGGCATCTCTTAGCCTAGGGTTTCAGTGTAAATAACAAAAACTCACAATCAGAATCATTTAAACAAAATAGCAATCAGTTGCTCTTCCACAAAGAGGCTTCCAGGCAGCAACTCAGCCCAAAGCTGGTCCTTATCACTTCACCTTGCCATCGTCCTTATGGTGTTCCTATCTTCCTCATCATCTAAGATGGCGCCCAGTGCTCTGACTGTGGACCCTGAAGAAGACAGAAAGACGGGAAAGAGAGAGAAAATCCGTCTTCTAAGGAAGGATCTCAGAAGTGGCCTAAGGAAGTTTTGCCCATGTGCTTAAGGAATTAACCTTCATATTCATATATCCTCATTCCAAAGCTATTTTTTTAAGTATCACAAAAGTGCAGCCTTCATTCTACTATGATTTGCTATGATCATAGAATATTTTGTCCTATTTTTGCAACAGAACACTAATTTAAAAGCAATATAAGTTTTATATACTAAATTGAGTATTACTGCATGTTTTGCATCAGGCCGCCTTTGAAATGTTGTTGTCTGGTGTTTTAGATGCACCTGAATTGCTCTATGTACTTGACTTGTTCAGATACCAAGTCAAAATATGGTTTTCTTTCTTTGTTGTGAGCCAGTGTCAAGCAAGGCCCACAGGGCAAGGTTTGCATTGCAAGTTGATTTTATAACAAACTCTTCCATCGAGAATGCTTGCTCTGGGGCAGAAGTGGTCAGAAAGGGAATATGAGAAAACCAGGGTGATGCGGCAGGAAGAGCAGCTTTGCTCCATGATGCACCTGAATAATAGATGCTGTGTAATGCAGACTAACACAGGGGTGAAAACAAACCCCCCAAATTCAAGGTCATGCGCCATGCTGAGTATGTGCCAGTAGGGTGAATTCTTGTTATAGAAGTCTGCAGAGGTGGTGATGAAACTTTTTCTGCTGAATGGTTGTTACTCCGTAGCTATTCATTATCAGAAGCAGAATAATCACTGGATATAAGAGAATAATTGGAGTGTATTATCTTTTGCTATAGGCATGTTGTCTTTTGTAACTGATCAAAGTGGTTCATCTGAGGACAGCTTATCTAATTATAATAAGGCCTCTGCTGATTTGATTCCTAAGTCCTAGCGCTGTTGCCTTGACATGACAATCAGCAGAATTGATGCAGAACTAATTATGAAGTCAATGTAATGTGGAGTTGCGCTAATTTTAAGAAGCAAGTATATTGGTGTTAAACATCAGTATTGAATGTAAGTCCTAGAATCATTACCACTCAGATCAGAAACACAAAGCAGTCATTTCAGAGAGGGCTGGCCCAGTTCTTGAACTGAGATATGAACAGCTTTCATTTGGATCAATTATCCTGGCTGCTTTGACAAATGAACTGGTACCAGGTTAATGACTGTCAGATGGCAGACTCACTACTTCTTTGACTCATTCACTGGAGTAGTCAAAATGTGACCAAATAGTTTTGCTTTTGCTTTTCAAATATCTAATCCGCACAAATGGGATTCTTTTGAATATTCAGTGTAACAAGCTACAAAACACATATATGATATTTAATACTGCCAGATACTTTCAGTGGCTTAGTGAGTGTTTCTCCCTTTCCTCTTCACTGCTAGCAGTCAGCTTTTATTAACAGCAGATACACTACCTGACATACTCACTTCCAAATCTTCTTTTGTAGTTAGGCATGTGTTACAGTTGTGGCTAATGAATTAAATGTGGAATCTGGTTCAGCTTTTAGGAAAAACATTTGCTTTCCTGACAAAAGGGCCAGATGTAGCTGGCATTGCTTTGCTCTGTTCTGCCTCCCTGCTTCTTCCTTCAAGAAGAATGCTAGAAACGTAACAGCTATCTTACAAACCCGAGGCGAAATACATGAGTGAAAGCTGAGAATAGCAAATTCCAGCCTTAATGCCTTTTATTCTATTGTATTTTGTTTTACTTATTTATTTATTTGTTTATGTCATTTTTGAGACAAGGTCTCGCTATGCAGTTCAGCTTGGCTTTGAGCTCACTTTTGTGGCCCAGGCTGGTCTCAAACTCACACTGATCCTCCTGCCTCAGCCTCCCAAGTGCTGGGATTATAGGCGTGCACCACCACACCCAGTTTGTCTTTTAGTTACTAATAGTGTCAACAAATGAGCACCTCCAAACTACTCTGGCATGAAATGCAGGTACTTCAGTGACTGGAATTAGATTTTCTGTTACTTGTGGTCAGAGAGGTGTAGCAACTACACCTTAAGAATTAGATTTTGTCATTTTTAGATATAAAAATCTTGTATCTAGTAACAAGAGGTACTCATTTAGCACTAATTTATTTCCTTCTCAAAATTATCTCAATTGTGCTGCTACCACCTTGAATTTATCTTTCTTACCCAAATACATCTTATTTTATTTTTATATTTTTTAGTAATTTTTTATTTTTATTTTTATTACTCTTAATGAGAAATAACAATGTGACAATTCCAAAACGTGTTAGTAGTACATTTCCAATATTTGTATCAGCTGTGAAAACCAGAATCTATGATTGGCATGCAGAGGCAGCAATGTTAGAACCTACAGGTAGGAGTCTGCAAAGGCTTGAAAGTCACATGGGAAGAGTGTGTAAGATTAAGGCTGGAGGGGAAGGGTTGGGCTCCACTTTCCTGCTTTGAGCAGACTGATATGGTAAAACCCATGCTCCTGAACCACCATTGTTCCTGCAGGCTCTCTTTCAGAGCCTCATCTCTGTGGCTTCCTAGAATGTATTTCTTTTCCTTCCCCTTTAAACTCCTAGTCACAGTCATTTCTTCTGTGATTATCTTCTAGTGACTTCAACACCTTTTGTAAGTTTCTTATCTCTTCCCACACTTTTAAAAATGTATTTGGTACAGGATCTCACTGTGCAACTCAGACTCATAGTGATCCTCCTGTTTCAGCCTCTCCAGTGTTAGGATTGCAGGCATGTGTCACTACAGCCAGTCTCAGTGTCTGGCTCAGCATGCGTGGGTTTGGGTCGGCGCAGCATGTGGTGCTAGGGCTGGAAGTCTTGCACTTGCCTAAGCAGCTGCTTAGTCTGCTGAGCCATCTTGCTGGTACTTCTGCCCACATTTTTATGACATTCCTTAAAATAACTTGAATTAGTTTATGTTTTCTCCTCATATTCTGCCTGATACAATATTTTTATACCTGAGTTTCTAAAAGGGAAATCAGCACATAGCTTCTCAAAACTTCTGTTTTAATATGTGACCTGGTATACTCAATCATTACTGTATTTGATATGGTTAGCTACTTGAGCAATGAGATTGACTGATCCTAATGCTATCATTAGGGACATTTTTTAAGCTGGACATGGTTTGCACACACCTCTAATTCCAACAGTGGGGAGGCTGAGGAGGAAGGACTGACCAGGTGAGCCCCACTGGGCTCCAGGATGCTTGCAGGCCACCCTGGACTATGTGGTAAGCTCCTGTTTCACAAAGTTTCTGGAAATTTATTTGTATTCCATTCTTTATCACCATGATGAACAGTCATAATTTTGTTTCTAATGCAAAGATATATTGCCTGGGGTTATTAATTCTGATCTAATGCAATATTTGCTGAGTAATTTTATGATTATTTCTATGTTAATCCTAACAACCTTTCTACCAACAGGATCAATATAATTATACTTCTTATTTTAGAACTCTTGTTTCTGAGCAAGGATAAATGATTTTTTCCAAGGTTATACCACTGCCAGTTAACTTATGCATAGAACAGAAAGTTCCTATTTTTTTTCCTAGACGTTCCTTAGCTTCTTATCCAAAAAGTAATAAACCACTTAACTTTGGGGCCGCATATATTGCTTATCTTTGCTTACTGACAGCATTGCATCATATTAAGTGTGTGTTTTTCTGACTGTCCTGATAAATCCCAAGGACAGTCATAAGAGTCTTGTGAGCTTCTCTCTGTCTTCAGTTCTCTCTCTCTCTCTCTCTCTCTCTCTCTCTCTCTCTCTCTCTCTCAACCTGGATCAAAGGATCAAGTATTTGTACTGAGCTACATTCCCAACCCTTAAAAATTTCAAGAAAAAAAATTGAAACAGGGTCTTGCTAAATTGCTAAGTTGCTCCACCTGGGTTCGGATTTGTGATTGTCCTGTTCCTTCTTCCACCTCCCAGAGTGCTGGGATTATGGATCTGCACCACTACACCCAGCTTCTCTTATTTTCTTCCAAAGCACCTTCCTGAGACTAGTGCTACAAAGAACAGAGAAACAGATGCTGAGGTAGGAGTGGAATTTTTGGGAGATTCTGTCAGTCTAATTGTACTCCTCTAAGTGTCCAGTAAATAGACCAAAGACCAAAATACTGACCACTTTTTTAGGCCAATAATTCAATTTGGTATTTTTTTTTAAGTAAAAATCTAGAATTGCTTTGAAAGGCAGGAAGCCCAATTGGCACATGTGTGTGCATTGATATGGCTATCTACCTGATTGCCCTCCTGCCAGTAAGTACAGAGAAAGATTGAACTCAGTTCTCACATGGGACCACTCACTCCCATGAAGGAAAAAGACCCTAAAGTTTAAAAAAATAATGTTAAAATCAAAGACTGGTAAACTTTATGGCATCTTTTAGTCAGAGAATCTGCTACAATCTGTAAAAGTCATGTTGACTCCATGAAACTATGAAAATAATAAGCTTTCTTTGGGGATCTGCCCTTTGGGAATGACCAGATTTTGTCAAAAGGAGAAGTAAAATCTCCAGTTGCTCTTTTTTCTGAGCTTTCTATGCTCAGTTCAGTTGTTCACATAGCCAGAGACTGATCATTTTTACCTTTTCTTCATCTGTCTCTTCTACAGTCAGCAGGGAAAAACATTTGCTTCCCTTTGTCTTCTAAATTGGCTGAGTGAAACTATGAACCAGAAGAACAGAGTAAAATGAAATGGGCAATAAAATTGTAATCTCTTAAGCCACATACTTGGATATATATGACTTGTGTATCATCTTGCTATTACTTCTTTTCTTTCACTTGGCCAATGAAAGTTAGTTTACCTGACTTAATTCATTTTATGCTGCTGTATGAATACATGAGACAGGATAATTTGTAATTAGTGCATATTGGTGGCTTTTATTGTGTCACTTCCATATGTACATAAAACATATTTCAATCATATCTGTTCCTCTTCTTGCCTGCCCACTCTCCTCTTCTTTTTCCCAGAAAGCTTCCTTCTACTTTTCTGTTATCTACCCCTTTCCCCCTATATTCCACATATGAGAGAAGACATACAATGCGTGTTTTTTTGAGTCTGCTTTATTTTGTGTGGCATGAGGTCCAGATCCAGCCATTTTCCGACAGATGACATGACTTCATTCTTCTTTATGGATACTACAGTATGCACATACTATGCATTGCATTTTCTTTATCTCTTCATCTGTTGAGGTAGTCTGAGATGTAAAGAATTCTGAGTTGAATTCCTTTGCATTTATATGGAGGAGTGGTTATCTGGATCATACAGTGGCAGTTGTATTTTTAGTTGAAAAATACAATAATATGAAACCTCATACTATTGTCCATAATGGCTATGCTAATTCACAGTCTCACCAATAGGGTACAAGAATTCTTCCCCAGACCCATTTTTCACCAGCATTTATTAGTTTTGTAATCTTGATTAGCTATTCTGACTCAAGTGAGATGGAATTTCTGTGCTGCTTTAATTTGTAGTTCAAGACTAGGTAATTTATAAAAATAAAATTTATCTCTTACAGTTTTACAAGTCAGGAAAAAGAGCCAGGGATCAGTGGGTTTCACTGTCTGAAGTCAGCTGCTCTCTGCTTCCAAGATAGTGTCTTACACTACGGAGGACACTGACCATTTAATAGAAGGCAGAAGACAAGCTAGTTGATTGAATGCTGCATGAAATTCTCTCTCTTTCCCCTCTGGCTCCTTCTTTCTTCTGTAATGGCAAGCAGAAATTGAGAACTGGTTTATATAATGTGCATCACAGTGATTCGTCACAGTTGCCAGGCATTTCTAAGAGACAGGAGCAACCGGAACTGGAACAGGAACTATTACCTGGGCAACGAAGATATTGAGTTTTCCTCTAAGTTTCTTTTTTTAGGAAGAGACATAATTTAGGCCTGTGTGTTTTGTAACATTACTCTGGAGAGGTAGTGAGGAAGTTAATCTGATCTAGGAGATTGCCCATTGTGTCATGGGTGCTCTTTAAGTCTTGGCCACGTGTCTGATTGATTGTTCTATTGTCTTGCAACAACCATCCGTAGAGTTTAAGGAGGAAAACACAGATAGCAGGGTGGGAAGCAAGGCGTTTGGTAGGCAGCGTCCAGGTGAATTAACAACCACAGCTCACATGGGTCAAGGAAGCAAGGACTGGGGTAAGCAGCCTTAAAAAACACCAAAATCAAGGAGAATAGGTATAGAGCAATCTTGTGAACCATGTCCTCAGGCTTCCACTGTGCATGGACTAACCAGTGTTGAATGACCACAGCAGGGTTTTGAATGCATTGTATCACCAGAGGGAGCGCTGGAGGAGCTGTCCAGGTAAATTTTTCAGAGGATCTAAAATGGATCCAAGATTTAAATATTAAAAGTGAAACACTAGATTTTTCTGGAAGGAAAAATAGGTAGAAGCCTAAGGACATAGGGGTAGGTAGAGTTCATGAAAAAATAAAGTCAAACGGTATGGGAGATACTTCAAAGAATCAACAATTGGGATCTGGTATCTCATCTTTTTTAAAATCTGGTTGTCATAATAAATCACTAACAGAACAAAAGAAAGCCATGAAGTGGAAAATAATTATAGCAGACTGTTTGTCAAACAGAGAACTCCTACCTAGAACATATAAAGAATTAAAACAAAATCAAGCCACCAAAACGTAAGGACCCAATCCAAAAATGAGCATCTGAGATGAATATACACTTTACAAGTGAAGAGGTACAAGTGAGAAATAAATATATGAAAAGATGTTCAATGTCATTGGTCATTCACCTGATGTAAGTGGAAACAACATTGAGTTACCATCTTACGCCACAAAAAATGACTACTATCAAGAAGTCAACCAATAACAAGTGCTAGAGAAGTTGTGGGGAAAAAGGAACCCTCCTACACTGTTGATGGGAGTGCAGGCTGGCACAACCATTGTGGAAATTCCTCAAGAAGCTAGTATTGGAAGTCCCACTCAAGCCAGCTATTCCTTTTGTAGGTATTTTTCAAAAATAACTGAAGTCATCATATCACAGTGATATAAGTTTACCCATGATTATAGCAGCACAATTTGTCATAGCCAACTCTTGGAAAAAACACAAATGCCCATCAGTTGAGGAATGAATAAAAAAAGATATAATATTTTTACACAATGGAGTATTATTTAGCTATAAAAATAAGCCCAGTTAGACACAGGGGTTGGTGGTTTGATCTCCAGAACCACCTGGAAGGCAGCAAAAGAAAAAATAAATTCCTCTCCAAAACTAAATTAGAGGCTTTTGTAGATAAGTGGATACAGTAAGAGACTATATTGGTAGGTGAAATAAAACAGATTCATATTTCAAACATCATATTATCTTGCTAGTGTGAGAAACTGAAAGAGTAGTGAAAGTCTGAAAGATACAATAGATACTGTGACAGGGATGGGAACTGTTCAATGGCAAACAAAAACTGGGATGAGGAAAAAGACAATTGAAAGAAAGAAAGAAGATATATTTGGGTACATATAAGAAATGGCTTCAATAACTGTGTTGTTGTTCTCTACTGGTCTTTTGAAAGGAACAGTCAGTATTTAACATTTTTAGCTCTGATTTTTTTTTTTTTTTTTTTTTTTTTTTTTTTTTTTTTTTTTTTTTTTTTTTTTTTTTTTTTTTTTTTTTTTTTTTTTTTTTTTTTTTTTTTTTTTTTTTTTTTTTTTTTTTTTTTCTTTAAACAAGTCGTACACATCTATATCTGGTAATGAGAACAACTAGTTTGAGATGGCAACGTAGTTGAATTCCATTACTTTGTTTAGTGAAAACTTGTGTTGTTTCTAATGCTGTCTTTTTCTCTGTATTTCTATTTTGTATTCTTTAAAAAAAGAAAGAGGCGTGGAGACTTGCCAGTGCCTCCTTCAGGTCCTTTCTACCCTGCCTTCTGATACAGCAACAGAAGGAGCTCAAAGTCACTCTTTCAAGTCGGCCTGTTTCCAACTGTGTCCTCCTGTCTCCTCTACACCTGAGTAGATGTTGTCAGAAAAGTCCCAAAGTGTCCCATCTAATTTTCTAAGAGTCCATTTATCTTTTTGATAAAGTAACAAAATAAGTATACAGACCCCAAATTTTTACTATCCCTTTAAGATTCTCATCTGAGCTCTCCCTTGGGTGTGCCTAATTACACAATTACAGGATGCATATGCTAATAAAAGGTATATTCTGTTCTCTCCTCAGTCTGTCTTTTGTTAGCCTAATTCTGCAAGATGCCAGCTAGGGAACCTAAAATAAGTTGTGAGGAAAGAATGCTTTCTTCCTGTCTTATCCAACCAGATCACCTAGGGAGTTTATAAAATACTAATAATGCCCAGGGACTGCCATGAGAAACTGATTTAATTAGCCTAGGGTGCAGCGCAGCCTCAGCATGGGATTGTTAAAAGCACCCCAGATGACTGGAATGTGCAGCAAAGGTTGAGAACAACCACTTTAAATTATATTAAAACTGACATATGTTAAAATAAATGACCTATTCTACCATAAGTAAATCAGAAAGTCAGCTAAGTTGGCAGCAGAGATTCAGTGAATAATCATTTAATTGGAATAAAAATTCTGGGCATGGAAATGCCCTTTGCAGTTTGTTTTATTCGTGTTGTGTGAATTTATCCAACATATGCCCACATCAAAAGAGTGTTCTATGGGGAGGGTTTGGAGCCCTTGGGACATTGCTAGCTTGTAACACTACTGTAGACTTTGCTTTTTTGCCAGTTTCCGAGACAGTGTTTGGCTTCCTCAGATGCTTATTTCCCCAGGGTTAACAGTCAGCGCCTGCTTATCATGAATGTCCGGGAGTAGCCTGATGGAGATGGAAGTTTTCTCAGAAGCTAAAGCCAAATGATGTCCCTGGTAGAGGAGGAATGAATGTAGATCTATCTCTTTGAAAGGCTGACAATAACCTCTATAACATATGAGATACTGTTTTATAAAATTTTCCTCATAGCCCTATAATACTTGTGATTTGCCAATTTTTTGTTAATGATTTTTGTTCAGTGTTTTCAAATTTCTCTGCATCTGGTCTTCCATTGTAAATACAAGGGCTACATTAATGTGAATGAATGCATGCTCTATGTATTAGTGTCTATTATGATCACCAAGTCAAACCCAAACAAAAGCTTTTTATGTGAAAAACTAACAATTTAACTGATACTGTGTATGTAGGAATTGACCATACTCAAAACATTAAAAGAAAACAAACTATACCAGGAAGACTTTGGTATTGTGTAGATTTGGTGGATTGACCAGGGGAAATTGATAAGAAAAGCTATCTTGACACTGACGTGAGAGACGTGCTCCCTGCTATTTCTCCCCCCTCGCCCTTGTAAGGTTCTGGGTAACTCCATTATGGAGCTGTGCTACTGTTTCTTCACACATCATAGGAACAAGAGTTCATGGTAGGTATCCTCCCTGCCTACCTTCTGGAGTTATAAAAATTTAAAAAATAACTTTTCTCATTGCATCTCATGCACTAGAATGCAAGGTTCATTTTGTTTTTTCAGAGTTTTGGGGTAGAACTTTAAATCTGTGATATTCAAACCCTAGTTTGATTCAGAAGCCCTGTAGAGCTTGCTTCTAGCATTTCATTACAGTGATGAGAATGAATAAAAGATCTTAAGAATATGCCCGTCTGGAAAGCACCTGTGTGAAGCTGATGTTGCTGGACAGAGGACTATACTTTCACAACCACAGCTCAAATGCTTGTTTCCACATGAGCATGGCACTGCAAATCCCAGGTTAAATATATATATATATATATATATATATATATATATATATATATATACTTGATGGTTTATTTTACTTTTATTTTCCACCATCATCACTTAAAGCTTCTCCACAACCAGCTACTCTAAACTCTGCCCTGTCCGTCTCCATTGTGCCACCTTCAGCTTTGTTTCATTTCTCTTCTGTGTATTTCCAGCTGCCTAACTGGATCTCTTCCACTTTGGCTGCTTCCTGATGGTCTCTAATTGCATGCTGCCCTTTAGCTTCTCTGAAAAGCTGTTTTCTCTGTGGACTAAGGCACTGTGTATCCCCGAGGCTTATTCTTGTCTCTAGCTCTTCCTTCCTCCTTGACATGTATTCATTCTCTCTGCAGACCTGAAACCCACCAAGTGCAAGGAGTAAATTGTTTGGTCTGATTTAAGTGAATGTGTTAATAGATGATAAAGAATTAGCCCTGCCAGGGCTTCTGAATTAGTTAACAGGTCATGTCTCATTTTCTAAGTGTCAGATCCTAGGACAATTACTGGATGTATAATGATAAATAATATACATTTATTCATACATACATGAAGCTTACAGTTCTGAAGAATAAGGAAAGTGAATTTTAGACAGTGGCTTGGGAACGCTAGAAAGGAAGATAACCCTCTGATGCTTTCTATGATAACAGAAGGACAGCTGAGGCTCACTGCTGGGGTCCTGGAGTCTCCTGCTTCTAGTGTCCCCCAGGTCTAATTCTCCTACCTCTCTTAAACCTTTTCTCTAAGCAGAGGTAGCTCAACTGTTGATATCAATGATTTTAATTGTAGGACCTTGAAAAATACTTGGTATGTTGGCCAACACCTATTGGTAAGTATCATGAGTGTCCTCATTAGCCTACTAGGTAGGTACCATGATTATCTTCATTCTGTAGCTGAGAAAACTGGGGACCTGAGGGCAAGGGGTTGAGTGTGGAAGAAACAACATTTTGTTCAAGGTGAGCACTCTCTTGAGTGTCCAATGCTTTTCTTTGGTTATATTCCATGTTCTTTCTGAGGTGGGTTGTGAGGAATACAGAAAAAAAGATGTGTACTGTGCATGGATTTTAGCCATTAGTTTAGAGAAAGCCACTCTACTGTTGTACTTCAAAATCTGTTGAATTAGTCCTTCACCTATGACAAGAAAAATGAGTAGAAGCAGCAAAAACAATTCCAGGTATATAACTTTGCATCATTGTAAGAGCCATCACCATACTCTGTCTACTTGAAAACGGCTTCTATGACTTTTAAACCCCTGAGCCATACATGAAATGTCCTTGGTAAAAATGCTTACTGTACACAGGCTAATCCTAAATAATTATAGGTTTACATGACAGCTCAATGACCCAAGTGATGAGAGTTGAGACATTTTATCAGAAGTTGCCTTAGGAAACATCCTACAAGTCAAATACTAACATTACTCCTATTTTTAAAAGTCTCTTAGCTAGAGAGAGGGTTAGAGGCCAAGATATTTTTGCTTTAGATAAAATAAAAACAACAGCAACCACAAAATGCAGATAACTAGGAAATGCACCATCTCACCTGTTATTTTCCCTACAGATTTGCTAGCTCTTCATAAATGGATTCCTAATCCAAATTGCTCAGAAGAAATCACCTGAGAATTTTATGCCCAAGCCAAGTACTTTTGAAGTTCTGGGTAATTCTGATATACTGACAAAGTTGGTAACCACTGGTCTAGGGTCATATCAGGATACCTTGTGATTATACTAATATCTGCCATTCCTTGGGGGGAGACAAAGACAAAATAGTAGTACTTTCCTTTCCACAAGTGTTGAGGAGATATTAATCGGTGTCCTGACATTTGTCTGCTCTCCATCATCTGGGACACTGTAATAATTTATACAACAAGTAATTTAATTAACATGGTGGAAACCAAAGCACACACAAACACCTTAGACATTAATGAACTGACTTGAGACAGCTCATATGGAGAAAGTAGATTATGACATTTTGAAAAGGATAGAATTAACTACAAGATGAGAGTTTAATAAAATCCTGATTGAATCAAGGTTCTGTTAGTTGATGGGGCAATGAATACAAATGGAGAGGCAAGAAGGAAATTTTATTATTGAGGAAAACTGTACAACTAGAGAGTGGAGAGAGGTTGTATGCAATTTGTCCATGGAAGCAGACATTTTTAGAGCAGTAGTGAGGCCACATGGTAAGTCAGCAACACGGACACACAAAAAGTTGTATTCAGGATCCATTCAGAAATACATATTTAGATTTCTCTGAACAATAACTACAAGCCCGGCGTGGTGGCTCACGCCTGTAATCCCAGCACTTGGGAGGCTGAGGCAGGAGGATTGGTGCGAGTTCGAGACCACCCTGGGCTACAAAAGTGAGCTCAGGACCAGCCTCAACTGCATAGCGAGACCCTGTCTCAAAAAGACAAAAAAAAAACAAAAAACAAAAAACAAAAAACTATAAGGTTCTTCCATTATTCTTTTCTTTAATGTATTGATAATATTCTTTTTCTTTTAGGTCTAGCAAGTGTTGTACAATGAGCTCCACCATCCTTTCTCTTAATTAATGAACTTAATAACTTACTGAATATACAATAATGTATTATATATCATAATTATTATATGTGATTGATAGTATAATATATTATAATATAGTGCATGATAAAGATTACTATTTTATTGATAGTAATATAATATATAGTATATAACATAATATATCATAATGATATATATTTATTAATGTCTTTATATTAAGAAAAAAGACTTTGGATTCTGATAAGCTGCACACAGTTTACTTTAACAACAGGCTGGCTGTATGACTTTGTGTAAGTTCCTATTATCTTGTGCTATAATTTCTCACCTGTAAAGTGTGAATAATGTAATAACCTGTTTCATACAGCTTTTGTGAAAATTGAATAGAAGTTTTAGATTGAAGTGTGGCCCACAGCGGCATATGCACTTTAACTCCACTCTTACAAGTATGAAGATCCAAATTCTGGATACACGAGCCTCTCATTCCCATTAATTCTTTTGCTTTTTGGCTGCTTTGAAGGCCATTTCCCAGTTAATTCGCATCTCTAGCTTATCATGAGTGGCAGAAGTAAAGAAGGGAAATAAAGACAGTTTGTGTATTAATTATCACCGAGTTAGCATATAAAAAGAGTGAAGCTATCAGCAAAACTAAGGTCATGTTTTGTACAGTATTCAGTTATCTCTCATCCTCATAGACTGCAGTTCTCCCGATTTGCTGCTTGATTTGTTTAATTGAAGGGTGAGCACCCAAAATATTGGCTAAGCACACTGGATATACAATAGACTGGATGGTCTGGCCTTATCCCAAGTCAGTATCACTGGATTTTGTATGGTATTATTATTACTACTTACTTGTTTGATTTAGAAGCACTAGTGGAATTCTAATGCAAAGCCAAATTCAATTAGAATTGATCTCATGACATGTTGGATGACCTTCAACAGTTCTAGGGGGAGTGACCCAGTCCTTGTGCCTGAGTATTGTGGTGATGGATGCTTTGCTTCTGGCTCTTGATTAAATTGCCTATAGAGAGGCCCTTAAGGTCGATATTGAAGCTAATCTGCATCACCCTCTCTGACCTCACTTCCCCAGTGAGACTGGATTCTGTGGTTCATGACTCAAGTTATTTCCTCTCTAATGTTGTTTTTAAAATTTTTTTATTAATTTTAGTGAGAAAGAAATAATAATGAGACAGTTTCAAAACAGGTTAGTAGGACAGTTACAATAGTTAATACATTGCATATTGTTGTCTTCATAGTAATTATTCAGAATACAAGATGCAGACAGGATATCTTGTCTAAACATTATTAGTACAAATCTTTCTTCTCATTGAACTAAGAGAAAGTAGATGTACGTATAGTCCAATAGTCCATAATAGCAGTGGGTTATCAGCAGAACTGGCAATGTCACACAGCTGAAATCTCTGAATTAATAGTGTCTGAAGTAAAGAAACAAATGCAGAAAGGTATAGAGGAAATCAGATCAGAAATAATCTCTGAAGTAAAAAAAGAAATCCTCTCTAATATTCTTGACTTTCTTCCTAAAGTACAACCCTGACTTCATACCCATAATATCTCACAACTGAACACTGCTAGAACAGCAAACGCTAATCCTTGCAGGCTGTAGTCTAAACACTTGTCTCTCTCAGGGCTGGCATTGCAGCCTCTTTATGTCCTCTGGTGTCTATCACAAATAGAGAGTCATGACACTCCAACGTCCTTCCTTGACTCCAGTCTCCACCCTGTCCCTCCCTGTGAGTTATTCTACTTCCTTCTTACTTGGTCTCCACTGTTATATCTATACATATCTTGGCTCTTTTTTTTGTATGGTTTCAAGAGAAGCACCCTTATTCCAGTACAAGACCAGCCCCTCATAGCTCTGTGAATGACATCACTGTCAATTATTTTCCTGAAGCTCAGTCAATCTCTCAGAAGATTCAAACCCACAGAAAACTCCACTTAATTTTAAAGGGGCTAGTACTCCTTTCTCAGTACCTATCTTAATTTAATCACTTATCATAGTGTATTGCAAGTATTTTTTCTGTTCCCTGTCATGAAGAGTACATATATTTTATCTTATTTTTCTTTTTGCGTAGTGCTATTACATAGTGCCTGACATAAAACAATAAATACTTTTGACCCATTGAAGGATTTTATTGTCCCTTGTTTAATCACAGTTGCCATCAAGGTTTGATGTATATTTGGGGTAGTTCAAGGACTCTAGAAGCACAGTTCACAAAGGTGAGTATATTGATCACAAAATGTACATTAGAATAATGACGTGGACAGATTTTTTAATGTGCAGAATAAATTTATTGGGGGAAAGAAATCTTCTGTCTGAGAGGGACATAAAGGGGGCCCCTGAGTGGGTTGTCCCACTATAATTTTTAAAAAAGAAATGATAATCCTAGTTTCAGGTAGAACAGTAAAGACTGACAATCTTTACTGTTGCATAAGATGAGCACATGAGGCCAGAGTGATTTTGCAGATATTTTGCCAAATACTTGGGGAAGCTTAGCAGGCTATTGGAATTTGAAAATAAAAGGTAAGGAAGGATACTGAATATGAACTCCTGAGAAGTTTTTTTTAAAAAGTACACATAACTGGTGTACGTTCTTTTCACTTTGCTTTTATTTATTTTTTCTCACTGAATCTTTGTTATTGCTGGAAGAGAACATATAATAAAAAGAGAAGCTTTTGAAACCTGACTCAAAGAGTGGTTGGGGCTGCCCTGAATGTCCATTCCCTGAACGATGCTTGCATGGGTGAATTCATTCAGGGAGGATATGTGAAGAGAGAATAAAAGAAAATGGGATGCATATGACATGTATCTAAAGTTTGTGGTCATCTTACATGAAACACTGAAATATTTAATGTGAGACATTAACACTTCTCTTCTTTGGCATCTGTATCAGTCAGTGCTTTAGTAGAGAAACAGGTACAACACGTTATTCAAAGGCATACAAAATTGTAAGATTGGCTTATGATGGTCACCCACAGAGTTGGGTGAGGAAGTATGTAGAGGGTGTCTGAACAGTGTACACTGAAGGTTTCAGTCCAAGGTCTGGAGTTCAGCTCAGTGTCCTATGTAAATCCACAATAGGAAGCCAGGGGGTCTGTAATGGAAGGCTGGAGGGTCTATGATGAAAGCCGGGAGGTGACTTCAAAGCAAAGATTAAGACTGGTGATCCTTCGAAGAACAAAAGCAGAACAGTCCTTCCTCAGTTTTTCTTTATACCATCCAGGCAGTGAGCTATCCTAAGATGTGTCTTCTACCCTCCAGAATGTAGAATTTCTGAGCCAATCAAATGGACACAGTCAGTCAACCACCCCAGCATTCTTGCAGCCATGCTGCTTCTGCCCTACGTCTCAGATAAGTTACCATACTTCTCCCCTTAGGGTGTAAGAAAATACAGCACAGTGAAAAGGTGTTGGTTATCTTTTACCTTACAATTTCAAATTGTAAATTATTGTAAAATAGCAGCAAAATGAGTAATTTAAACAGCAAGTTTTCTATTCAAAGAATGAACTCTGTAAGATAAAAAATTCATTCAAGTCAAGCATTTTGAAAAAAGACAGCAAGGTCAGGCATGGGACATAGTGTGTGGGGTAGTAACCACAGCAGCCCACAGGTAGAGACACTTCACCTATCAGACAGGACAAGCAAACTCAAGAGACAGCGGAAATTCAAATGGGAGTGAGTTCTGCCATTTTTTTTTTCAAACAAAGGGTGCATCCCTGACTGAAAAATGAGCAAAGTTATTTTATCTATTAGCTGTTCTAACCAAAAACTTCAGTAATAAGATTTTTGTGGGCTGGACAAATTTAGGAAATTATGTTTTTCTTGAAATGACAGCTGTGGTCAAGATCGTAAATTGTCACTTGTTGCAAACTAAGGTGACTTGTGAGCTAGAATATCAAGCATTTGCGTCAAAGTATTTCACATCACTAGAGTTGCACATCAGGCAAAAAGGGGTATTTTTTGGAACAGGGTCTCATTATATTGCTCAAACTGGCCTTGAACTAGACTTGTTTCTCCAATCTCAGTGTCTTGACTAGTGGTAATTACAGGCATGCATCCTCACCTGGTTAGAAAGAATTCTGTTGCCAGTGGGCTGAGGGTTGTTTCACTTAATTTGGATAAAAACCATGAATCAGCATTAGCAGCTCTGGGCTTTGAGGGCAGTGGCTCTACAGTTCAGCACAACTCCTCACCGCCCCATCAGCTGCTCAAGAGCTGAGACTCCTGGCACCCTTTTCCAGCTTTGTAGCATCTTCCGTTCACTTCCATTATATGGAGATCCCACACATCTGGGAGGATAAAGGACACCGGTTCATCCTGTAATAGGATTGTGGTCAGAATCATGTTGCCCTATGGTTTAGAATATCAAACCTGAGTTCTCATTCCTATTGGGGTTAAAGGAATTGGAGTTAGCTCCACCACTATGTCACTTGCTTTCAGAATGGTGACTGTAGTATTGGATGCAGAGTGCACCAAGGCCCTTAGGGGCCATGTTAAAATCCAGGGTTGTACTTCTCTGCTACATTTTAGTCTTTCTTTCCAGGGCTCCAAGAGGAATGCACAATTTCCCACCAGGGGTCTGTGGGCCAATCCCAAGTCCGGTGGTAGTGAACTCCTAGCTTCACAGGTTCCAGCCCAGGAAGTATTAAGACTATTTTTGTCAACTTAGGACCTTGCTTTACGAACTGAATATGCAGACAGACTGGCAGGCTTTTAAGAGGTGATATAGCTACTCTCTCTTAGTTCACTGAGAAGAAAGGTTTATAGTAATAGTGTTTAGAAAAGATATCACGTCCGTATCTTATACTCTAAGCAACTACTATGAAGACAACAATATGCAATGTATTATTATTACTGTCCTACTAACCTGTTTTGAAACTGTCTCATTTTTTCTTTCTCACTAAAATCAACACAATTTTTTTTAAAAAAGAGGTGATTCAACAGGATGTCACTTACATGTTGGGTCTGTTCATTGTATAGTTGAACTGTCTAGCATAAGACTTGCAGCAAGGTACCCAGTGAACTTTGGAACCAAATACACAGTGTAGTTTTCAGGAGCTCATAGTACCATTCAATCATACCAGTGTCCCTCAGCCAGTAGGACACATATAAGTGGCCACACTGCCTGTAACTCTGCCTGTTGGTTCAACCAGCCTGCTCTGAATTTCAAATCAGAGGATTTCTGTCATGGGCTGGTCCGTGACTGCTGTCTATTGTGGAGTTGTGCCACAGCTACACCCATCAGTATACCAGATGCCAGCCAGAGGTCCGTCCCTCTTTCTCTTTGGCATAGGAGTTAGGTGTCATGACGTACAGTCTATCATCCTGTAAGACTGGTTCCAATATCATTATCAGCTTGATTGTCAATGAGCTGGATGAAAAGGAGACCTGCTGCAGCAAGAACATCCCCAGCGCACAAGGGTGGGAGCCTGGCCCACTCTACTTCTGGAAGGGCGTGCTCATGTACAGATCCAACCTCCTATCAGGTATTCGGCCCCCACTACCTGCTGTCCCATTGTCCCCTCACAGGCATACAAAGCAGCATATACCACTGCTGTTTCTCAATCAGAGAACACCAGCTTTTGGTTTCTTTCTACAACTATGACCAGAATCCAACAGGATATTTCTGCTTACCTTGCTTTTGCCATAGGCTCTAGCCAAACCCAACACCATCCACCCTTAGGATAAATGGCAGGGTGGAGTCAATGACTCAGAGAGCTTGTACTTGCACAATTGCCCCCTTCAGGTCCTGAAAAGCAGCCTCTGTTTCATCTACTGAGTCCCATAGCATGTCTTTTTATGTCATCTGGTACAAAGAGCACAGCAGGGTACCCAGGTACAGTATGAACATCCACTGAAAGCCCATGAAACCCACATATGCCTGCAAATTGTTGTACTGTTGCAGGTCTAGAGTATGTCTAGATTTTATCAATAATGGCATCAGGAATCACTTTCATCTTTCATAATCGGATAGCAACCAAAGTTTTGGCGGTCAAGCCAGTTCCCTGAACCTTGTCTTTATTGACAGCCCACCCTCCAGGCTGGCAAAACTCCCTTCAGACTGTGTGCTTCCAAGACTGTAAGAAATCAGAGGTTAACATATCAATACAGTGGAATAGTGACACAAATGGCCTCTTCCAGGTGGCCAAAGCCTGGGCCACCAGGTCCACTTCCTGCCCTCTTAGGTGGAAGAAAATTGGTCCTAACCATCAGCTGTGACAGCAATGGAGAAGAAAGTGTTGGCCAAATCTTCCACATAATGGTATTGGTCCAGCATCACAATGAAATGATCCATGGAGTCTTCAATATTAGGCGCTGCCACATGCAGCAGGGGAGTCACTTTATTCAATTCCCAGTAAGCTGGTAATTCCACAGTAATTTGCTACATCCCATTTGGTTTCTATGCAGGCCACACCAGGGAGTTGAAAGGGTTGTGTGTCTGGTGTATCATCCCTGACTCTTCCAATGTCAAGACGGCTTGTCCTATTACCTCATAGCTCCCAGGTAGTTGATGCTGTTTCGTGCACACAACTTGTGTAGCCTTCAGAAGAGTCAGTGGTGCATGGCATTGGTGTGCTCAGACTACAATTTCTGCTCTGTGAATTCACAAGCGGAATTCTTCCTGAGTGGTACTGAGCCGAGCACCCATCAGTATGTCTACCCCTAGTATGTATTCAGCAACCAGGGAAACAGATATTGTAAGGTTAAGGAGCCAAGCACATGACACCTAGTGGTGTCAGCTGGGCTCTCCTGAAATGGATGAAGAACTTCTGGGGGTGGCCTGCTGTCTGAGGATAACTAGAGAGGAGCACATGCCCAGAAATCTCCTTCCCAGGTGCCTGGTCAACCCGGAGCTTCTGCTGCCTGAGCCACAGGGAAGACTCAGCTCTGGCAACATGAGAGCAATGTCAGCTCTCCGGGTTTTCCTGTCACTGGAAGACCCTATGGATTGTTCAGCACAACTAGAGGCCCTCTCTGATGCTCCACAGTGGCACATAGCTCAAGTGCCAGTGCCTTGGGGCTGCCTCTGGGCTGCCACTAATGCCCAGTGCTGAAGCCTGCATGTGGGCTCCCAGAACCTCCCGTGTCCTGATTCAACACTACAAGGGTGCCCACTTCCTGAGCCATACTATCCTTCGTACATCCTGTGGAATCCATCAAAGAAAAGGTTGTTGGATGTGCTGGCTATTTGGGACATCTTCTGTGGACTGCTATCAGTCCCTTCATCCCATAGCCATAGGAGCTATGAAGACACTGCTTCACTCACCTTTTATCTTAGTTGTTTCACGAGTTCCCATAATGCTTTGGCCATGTAGGTTGTATGTGTTGTGTGATGGGAAGAGGTGGCTGGCCCCCTGGTCTCCCTTCTTTGGGCTCTACCTTTTGATAATTGCAGGGCTCACAAGCAAAGCCAGGTGTCTCTTCTGGGGATGAAGATGTATGCTTTGTGTGAGGCAGTACTCCCTGTGCTAGGAAACATGACTTCTGCAGTGGCCAGCTGTCCACTGAGACTGAGGGTCTCCTCAGTCCACCACAGCTGGTCTACTTGCTTACCACTGACTATGCCCTCACTGATGCCAGTGAGGAAGGGCTCATCATTGTTGACTCCTAATGGCTCTGTAGGGTCTGCTTGCTGTCACTGGTCATGGCTCTTGGTACCCCTTCTCTCACCGTTGAGGGGACTGACCCATACTCCCTACCTGAGCCTGCTCCTTAAACTGCACCCTCTCCAGAATGCTCATGTTGCTGGGTGCCACTGAGATCTAGGTCACGACTAAGAGTCAAAGATGGGCTGGCTTTCATGGAGCAACTGTGAGTCTTCTTCTGTCTGCAGCAGCCAGGCAGGGTTTACATCCTTTGCATGTCTATCATTTCAACATTTCCCCAGATCTCAGACAGACACCAGTCCCTGAGGCCCCTCCAAACTGCCAAGGAAGATAACCAGGTTAGGCCAGGGGAAGCATATGGGCAACCTCCCAAGGCTCCTTCACTATCAGTGCTATTGCCACAGATGAGGAGGGGACACTCATCCCACCCTGCCAACTACACTGCTTATTGGCCTGAGGGGGCTGAAGGGTGATTTCCACAAGTGAAATCCCCAGGGAAGACAAAGCATTCAGAGCATCAGGGACAAGGGTAAATATCTTTATTATTCAACTTGTATATATCAGCCATTGCCAAGATTTACATGGCTGTGTACTGTCAACCACGTAACATATACATGGCTGTCTATGCTAAATCATGCTTCTCTAAGTACACTTTGTTGTGTACCTGCACTAGACAGTAGAATCATGTCTTTACCTGTTCCCAGATGCCTCAGGCTTGGAGGCAATCGGAAGTGGTTCTCCACAGCTTCTCTGTCCATAGCACCTGAGAGTGTTATGGCTTGTGACTAGGTATTCCTCCAAAGCCTAATGCAATCATACATGGGTTTTTTTCAGAGGCAGCTAAATCTGGAGTGTGTGATTGATTGATGGTGCAATGCTAGGATTAAGGGTGCTAGCATTAAGGGTGGGTGATTACTAAATCAATCCACTGATTTATTTGGCACAGTCCTAATCCCGGTAGCCAGGGTAAGATGAAAAGAAAGAAAGATCCCATTAAGGTCCCTTGTTGCTTTGCTACAGTCTGCCTACTAGGAACTGCTTTCTGTGTCAAGCCACTCTGCTTTGGAGCCAGTTTACTATGGAATAAAATCTCTACAATCCGTGAGCTAAATAAACCTTTCATTGCTTAATGTTGGGTGTCGGGTAATTTGTCTCAACAATGGGAAAAGTGACTAAGACATCTGGAGAAAGTTGTGACTTGTGTCCTTGTCCATCAGAGAGAGGAGAAATCTGAAGTTGGGCGACAGGCTAGCTAGCTGATGGAAAGCTGGGAGGTAGGATAAGCAGCTGCCATAGGAGTGAGTCGAGGCTCCAGGTTTGTCAGGTAAAGGAAGCATGGGTGTTGGGCATAGTCCATGGAGGTTGTCCTCGATCTGTCTGCTGTGACCAACTGGAAAGTGAGAGGGTTGGATTGGAAAGTAGCTAGAGGCCAAGAGAAGGGATAAGCTGGAGCAGTGTGTGTAGCTGAACTTAGGGGGCAGAGCAGATGAAAACTCTCCATTAATAGGGTGAATGTCCAAGAGCATACAATAGCATGCAGTAAGCATGTGCCACCTTTAACCACAGGCCAGTGTTATGGTTTGTGTATAGGTGTCCCCGCAAAGACTCATGCAGTCAAGGGGCAGGGTGGCTTCTGGAATTCATAATTGATTATTGTGGAAATGGATGCTGCTTCTCCCCTGGAGCAGGTGATTTACATTTCAGTGTAAGATGGGAGGAGAAGTTAGCTGCTTGAGCTGCTGTGCTCTCTCCCAGGGCTCTTGCTCTCTGCCCGCAACCATGGAAGATTGCCCTCTGCTATGTGACAGTCTGCTTTGAAGCCAGCTGAATATGGACTGAAACATCCAGTAACTGTGAGCTAAATAAACCTTTCCTTCCCTCATTTTGAGTGTCAGGTGTTTGTCTCAGCAACAAGAGAAGAGTAACTAAGACAGCCAGCTTAAAAAAAGAAAGAAAGAAGAAAGAGAGAAAAAGAAGGAAAAAAAGAAAGAAGGAAGGAAGGAAGGAAGGAAGGAAGGAAGGAAGGAAGGAAGGAAGGAAGGAAGGAAGGAAAGAAGGAAGGAAGGAAAGAAGGAAGAAAGCAGTTTAGGACACTTCCAGTCAATGAGGAGTTTTATTTTATTTTGTTGTGTTTTGTTTCATTGGCTCCTCATATTCGTCCTTTCCTTCTTCCAAACTTTGTGGGATTTGACATTGTAACTAAGAAGAGAGAAAGTACTGACAAAACCTCCCTTCTGTCCCAGAGTATAACTCACCTGGAAGGCATGAAACCATTGTCACTTGAATGAAACTGGAGCTTTGATTAATAAACCAGTATTAATTTAATAATTTCTGATTTAAAGCTTCATTTTGTCCCTTAATTATAGGATTTTGGAATACTGAGAGTGACTAGAAAGACACTGGACTGCTGGCGTTTTCAATCAGCTGAATGATGTGAATGAGATGAATAAAAATAAGTTAGCTGTGATTTTTCCACCAAGATCCATTTCTGGGAAGCACGTGGGCTACATGGAGTTTCTTGATAATCCAAACAATATCCATACAGATGCATTCCACAGAAACAAATAAGCAAAAATACTGGCTGAAATGATTGCAGTTCTGTAACCTAGCTAAGCATGGGGAATATGTGCTTATAATACTGTCTCACATGATAGTTGTTGATACTCACTTTTGCTACATAATGAGCAGACTTTTATTTTAAAGAACATGTCACATCACCTGTTATTCTATGAAATGGGAAAATTTTTTTTCTATTTTATTTTAAAGAATATATATATACATATATATATGAAATATATGAATATATATACATATATATAAAATATATATGTATATATATATATATATATATATATATGAAAGAAGACCAAAGCAAAGCAACATAAAACAATAAAAGTGGTACCAAATTTCAAAAAAAAAATAGGAAATTAACAAAAGTTGTTATGTTATGTATCATCATCATGAAACTAGTTCTTAATATGACCAGATATAGCCATGCAAAGTTGATTGAAGTTAAACATTATCTCTTCCTTTCAGTAAAACTTACTATTGTCCTTATTGTTTTTATTTCTTAAAGTAAAAATTTATTCTTACAAGAATATAAAAATGACAGAAAAGATATTAGAAACAATACACTTTTTTTAAAAGGTGAAAAGTATTCAACAGTGGTTGTGATATTGCACAATAATCTTTTTTTCCCTATCTTTTCTCCTTCCCTCGTCTCAATTGTTCATTCCTTACATTTACTTTCTTTCCCTTTTACTACGTCTATTATCTTTCAGATTTTCTTTATTCTTTTAGGTTCTTATACTAGAAACAATACAATGTTTGCACACATGCTGGTCTGATTTATTTATGAGTATATCCTTTAGTTACATCCATTTACATATAAAAATCTCCGGTTTATCTTTCTGTATAGCTGATTAATATTCCATTGTATAAAAATAATACATATTTTTTTAATCCATTCCTCAGGTGATGAACATTTTGGTTGTTTCCAAGATTTAGTTATGACAAATCATACTGCTATAAACTTGGGTACACATAAATTGCTGTGGTATGTCTTCAGTTCTTCTGGAAAAGTGCCCTGGAGAGGAATAGCTGGATTGGATGGGATTCCTAATCCTAATTCTTTGAGGGGTCTCCACACTGATTTCCATGGAAGTTGTACCAGTCTACATTTCCACTAACAGTGGAAAAAGGAGTTCATTTTTCCTTGTGGCCTCTCCAGAATTTATTAATTGATTTCTTTATAACAGCCATTCTTTCTGATGTGAGATGAAATCTCAGTGTTGTTTTAATCTGCATTTCTTAAAAGCCCCGTGCTGTTCAACATTTTTTCATGTATTTATTTTCCACTTGTATTTCTTCCTCTGAAAAGTGTCTATTACTCTTTGATGTCCGTTTCTGGATTAGCTCCTTCAATTCTGGAGGTGTGAATTTTTTTTAGTCCTTTTTATATTCTAGATAGAAATCTTTTGCCTGAGTGACTATTGGTTAAGACTTTTTCCCAATTTGTGAGTTGACTTTTCACTCTGTTGGTGATTTATGTTGACATGCAGAAATTTCTCAATCAGATCAGATCCCAGTCTTTGATTCTTTGAGGTATATCTTGTGCAGTTTTTAAAAATTTTATTAATTTTAATAAGAAAGAAATGACAATGAGACTGTTTCAGAACACATTAGTAGGACAGCCACGATAATTAACACAATGCATATTGTTGTCTTCATAGTAGTTGTTCAGAGTACAAGATGCAGGCAAGATAACTTTTCTAAACACTATTGGTACAAATATTTCTTCTCACTGAACTAAGAGAAAGCAGGTGTATGTATAGTCCAATATTCCATAACAGTAATGGGTTGTCAGCAGAACTGGCAATGTCAGAAACTGCTGACTTAAGTCTTTTACAGCTCAGCATACTAATCTGGCTTTACTTTTTATAACTTGTGATTAAGCTTTTCTGCTGGATGGTTAAGACCAAGTTAGAGCAAGACCTATATAACAAAACAAGTAACTTTTATATCTGATAAAGTCAGTCAAATCCCTTCAGGATTTATCTTGAAACCATGTACAGCATTTTACAGAACTTTTGTCAGTGTCTTCCTGCAGTTGTTCATTTTGTTCAGATGCTATTAATTTAGAGATGACTTTTTTATATCAGAGACTATTTCCGATCTGATTCCCTCTATGCTTTTTTTGAAGCTGTGTTTTTTTTTTTTTTTTTTCAGTCTCTAGTAATTCAAAGATTTCTTTTTTAAGTTCAGAGGTTATCTCCAATCCAAGTTCCTCTATATGTTTCTGCAGTTGTTTGTTTACTTCAGATGCTGCTAATTCAGAGATTTGGGCTGCATGATTCCCATTTTCTTTTATGGTAGTGTCTCCTGTATTTGTTCCAGGTGGACTCGGGACCTGAGATTGCATTTTGCTCCTTGTCTGTGTCATTCTGTATAGTAGTGAGCTTTGGTGCAAAAGCGGTGGGCCTAGGTGCTGGATAGGCTGCGCTGCTGGAAGGTCAGGTTAGGTCTCACTCACGTGGGTGGGCCTGGCTGCTCTTAAGTGAATTTTTCTTACAGTAAAACATGATAAAACTGGCTACTAAACTCCACCCCCCTTCTAGGGGTGCTGGCCCTAGAAGAGTTTCTTCAGCTCCTACCCACCTTTGTAGTCCACATTTACCTCTTCCAGAAGGCAAACTACAAATATCACTTGATAATAATGCAGTATTATAAGCACTTAGGTTAAGCATAGTTGTTGCATTATGAAAATAGACTTTAGAGAAGTAATTATGATGTTTTTTGAAATGTGTAAAATATTTTGAGAAGGAAGAGAAAAAAGAAAGTTTTCCCATATACATGCACAGGTGGAAATCTGGTAGCATGATAGATACTCTATTCCATTTATTCTTTCATGCAATGATACCAAATCAGGAATAATATACACACTTTGCAGAGGAGAAAATTGAGCCACGTGAATTTTTTCAAAGTTTCTTAAAATCACTCAGTCAATAAATATCTGATTTTTAAAGAGCACATTATTTTCTAGCTTAGGCAACTTTCATTAATGGATATAAATAAAATTTACTGCCCTCTGCCCATCTGCATTGCTAGAGTGCTAGATGCCCACACTTGGGGCCTAACTGAGGGTAGCAAAGTGATTGAAACTCAGTCTTAGAAGCACTGTCTTAGATGCTCAGCTCAGTCTCAGTCAGGCTTAGAAGCTCACAACCTGGCCTTTGTACACTGTCCCAGAGCAGCTTGTGGGCAGCTGTGGTCTCTGACAGGAGTCAGGTGGGTCTGGTGTCAGTCCTGGCCGCTCTTCTCTTTCTGATCTGAACCAGCTGGCAGCTGTTGGCAGAGCTGCCAGTGCATCTTCAGCCTGCAGTCTGGGCACCCTGCAAAGAAGCCAGTGCCCGCCAACACCAAAGCGACTTCATTTGTTCTTTCCAGTCCCTCACACTGCCCTGCTCCATGCTCTGAATTCCTCTGGCCAAGGTAAACACACCCAGCTGGAAACAAGAAACGTGTTCTTTTGCAAGTGCAGTTGCTGTCCATTCTCATTCTCTCTCACAGAGCAAACTTACTGTTCTGACTTTTGAGGGGGTCCAGCAAAGCAGCCTCTGACATGGGGGCTTCTTGACAGCACCCCCTGAGCAATGGCTTATGGGGCAGAAACAAAGTGTCCCACTATGAATGAGTCTGTGAAAACTAGCATCAAGCCCAGGTGCCATCATGAATGATGGTAGGGCGTGGGGGAACTGCTCCGTTGGAAGATCGTGCTGTGCCTAGGCCAGAGCTGCTGTTAGCTCTGGAAGAGGGCTCCTGCATCAGGCTGTCTTCAGAGACTCATAGTGAGAATATATAAAATAAACTCCTGGACCCAAATTTTACTAGAAATCCATATTTTTTTTTCAAACTTCCAAGATTTGTGTTTGTTGTTTTGTACTGTTTTTTGTAGCACTGGGCCCTTCACACTGAGTTACATTCCAATTTTTTTTTTTCAGTCTCTCTTGAAGTCATCAACTTGCCCAGGTTGAACTAGAACTTGTGATCCTCCTGCCTTAGCCTCCTAAAATGCTGGGATTACAAGAATTACTTGGCCCTGGTGATTCATGTGCACTGTAAGATGAAGAATTTGCTAGCCTCTGACCTCTCCCATCTCAATTATTATTAGCTCTCTTTTAAAATATTTTTTATTGTTTAAATTTAACGATAGTTATATTACATATTTTCATCATCAGATCAGTTTAGATTAATACATATGGGTATATAAGATTGATCAAACAATTAAACATTTACCCTTCTAAATCAACATTACTTTTTTTCCCCCCTTTTCTTTTCCCCTTTCTTTTCTTTGAAAGTTGATATATTGCATATTGTCCTCACAATCGTTCTACAGAGTACAGTGTGTGGGCATGACCCACCTCCCTTTTGATGGAGTTATGAAGGAATAGAGGACACACTGATCTAACAGTATGAGTGGGTCCTCTCCCGTAACTTCTTTGAAGCTGATCCACATGGGTTATTTACTTGAAAGAAATTGTTCACAGCATGGGAACCTCACTGCATGGCCTAGCTAAACTGCCACCACAATGGCTGTGACACTCAGGAAATTTTTATCAGATATCAACAGTTTTCAATTACCTGGCTTGGCACGCTTTGCCAAGGGATGGGCCAGGGCTGATCTTGGTCGTGACTAAACAGAAGCCTTAAATGTCACTGCATGTTACAACTGAAGTTGTTTCCTAGTGCCATCTTAGATGAAGGCTTCTCCCTCATCCTAGATTCTAGAATGAGGAGATACCAGCAGCCAAGACGAACAGCTTGCACCTGATCTCCAGACTCTGTTAAGCTGATAAAGAAATGTTGTAAGCTGCAGAGGTTTTTGAGCTTATCCTGTAGCACTCTGTGTCTGGCATCATTCTGAGGGAATCAAGATGAGTAGCTCACAGTCTCCTCCCTCACAATACTTCCTGTTGTTGAACAGGAAAGACGCAAAGTAGTCTTCTCTCCATTCTCATTCTATCTAATTCATCCATGCACTGTATTACTCTGGGGCGGACTTTTAATGGCTTTTATACATAGAATGTAAATAATGAAATACAAGAAGACACTTTGGAAGCAGAAAAGGAAAAGGGGATAATAGAGTCAAGAAAACCTTAGGAAAGATGTATAGTCTATGTTTGGGGGTGTACACAAATTTGATTATCCTCATCTAGGAATCATTTCATAAAAGGAAGACTGATTAAGTTTTGTAACATCACAGCTGGAGTCTGAAAATGTAGGGATGTCCTGTGGCAAGAGACTCCCATTCTCCTTTTTATTTTAAATTTTTCTAAAGATAGCACAAATTATTTTTTCTTCTTAGCAACATCAATAGGGAGGTGGGTCATGGCCACACACTGTGCTCTGTAGAACTATTGTGAGGACAATATGCAATGTGTCAACTTTTAAAAAAAGAAAGGGGGAAAGAAACAAAAGTAATGTTTATTGAAAGTGTTAATGTTCAATTGTTTGATCAATCTTATATACCTATATCTGTTAATCTAAACTGATCTGATGATGAAAATATGTAATATAACCATTGTTAAATTTAAACAATAAAAATATTGAATCATGAAAAAAATAAAGTGGATGTCTAGCAAAAAAAGAGAGTACAAATTAGAATTAAACTAAAAAAATTTAAAAGTGAAGCAGAATTCCACTTAAAGTAATATGAATTTTACAACATTTGTTGTA
The DNA here is from genome assembly GCA_004027025.1 of Myocastor coypus. Lineage (NCBI taxonomy): Eukaryota > Metazoa > Chordata > Mammalia > Rodentia > Myocastoridae > Myocastor > Myocastor coypus. The sequence continues at coordinate 36,057 of PVJA010010729.1, forward strand.
GTACAATGCTGTCTTCCAACCAGTTATAGATATTACCAGATATATGCATATAAAAGTGGAGAAAAAAATAAAATGAATACTCAATGTGAATTGAAAAAAAAAATTGGAGAAAAAAAGAAAGAAATCTATAAGACATTGAGAAGAGAAAAAGTACAAAGAACTGTAAAAAGGATTCTTCTGATGCTTGCTCTCACCCTGGCGAGGAACGCAAGGGTAGCGCAAGGCTGATGGGAAGCTGAAGATTCCCCGATTGTCCAGCGCAGAATAGAGAACTCAGAAATGAAGATAGTGTGAAGCAGAGGTTTACATGTAGCATTTGAAGGCGGGGACCAAGCTGTCAGGCAACAGGTTTGCTTTATATGGAGCGCTCCAAAGCGAGCTCCTACAGACGCTGTCGTGGGTCTCAGCCTTTGTTGCTGGGGTGAGCTTGTTTAAAGTGGGCTAAGGGCTGCGGAGTGTGAGGGGGTGTCTAGTATATGAAAGCAGGCCTCTAAGAATTATTGTTTTATACCTGTAAAAGCTTTACTGAAGACAATTTCCAGTATCCCGGTGGTCATTTTTGTAACCATCAGCCATGTCACCTTAGCAGACCCTAGGTCTCTGCCGTCTCCCCTTCCCAGATCCATTCCTCCTCTGACTTACCCATCCTGTTGCCATTGGATTAGGGATAGGTAGCAGTCTTGTCTTTACTCCATAGGGGGTTGATATTTGGTGAATTGGATATTGAGCTTGTGCTAGGGGCTTAATCTGTGGCCAAGTGGGGAATTGAGGCAGGCATGACAACTTGTACTAGGAAGGCAGCACTGCTCGCATACAGTAGGTGTCAATGACAGACTGGCAGCTCTAAGCCACCAAGCTGCTCCAAAACTGCTTGCCATTCATAGATACATAGGCCCTGCATTTTCTTCCCTCTAAGAAGGGCTCAGGTCTTCTAACCTTCCCTGGGGGGCTGGTCTGACCCCACCACTTCACAATTCTGAGAGCACATGAGATTAAAAGCAAAACTACTGTTCTAGACAAGCAGGGCTGTATTGTTCATAAGATGATATAAACAAGAGTGAGAAGCCATGAGAGTTAAACCACCAGAATTTCCACTTGCTTTTGTAATTTTCTTGTCCAAAATATTATGAACAGTTTTTTTGTTTTATTTTGTTTTAGTCTTAAAGACATTTTAAATAAAATAAGAAAAAGACACAGTGTGATAAATCCATTAAGTACTCTGAATGTAGTGATTTATTAACTTATGAACACTGATTAGCAAGTGCTTAACTTTTTTCCTTGAAAGTTCTCACAGAGAAAGTTTGTCTTAGTTTATTTTTACTCTCTAGCTCTTTATTCTTTGAAAAAAGAAGTTGAATAAATGTGGAATGGAACTTGCAACTCAGCATGATGTTCACTAACTTCTAATGCTTTATAATATTCCACTGTATGTACTACTACTACATATCCATTCTACTACTAATGGACATTTGGAGTATTTCCAATTTGGGGAAACTGTAAAGCATACTGTTGTTAGCTTGAATAAATGTGTATTCTTTTGCACATAAATACATATCTCTCTAGAGGATAAATCTAACATTGAATAATTGGACCACAGTGATGTGTATGTATCTCCCAGTTAACTAGATAGCATCACTCTTTTCCAACATGGTGGGCTCCATTTGTCTTAACACAAGCAGTGTGTAAGAGTACCTAATATTCTACATGGACACAAAAATATTAAGCACTTTTAGATTTTTTGTGGTATGTTTCATTGTGGTATTAATTCATATTTTCTTGCTTACTAATAATAAGCTGGAGTACATGTATATTAAGTCTGTTGAATTTTATTCTGTGTGACAGGAGTGTTCAAAGATTTCGGGTATTTAGAAAAAAATGGAGTGTTTCTTGTTTTTGTTAAATAAGAATTATTTATATATCTAGACGCTGATTCTTTTTTATTATGCATGATACAAATACCTTTTACTCTTTTTTCAGCGCCACTATGAAGAAATGTCAAATTTGTCAACCTTTTTCTTTCTTTATGGGGAGTGATTTTTGTATCAGATATGAGAAATTACCACAAACCCTGAATATATTTGTTACCATTTATAATTTTTGTTTACCACATTCTCAGAGCACATGAGATTAAAACATGCTACCTCCATGTGTCTACTCCTGTTTTTTTTTTTTTAATTTTATTTTATTTATTCATTTTTTTCTTGTTTCAGAACTTTTGTTTGTTTGTTTTATTTATTTTTATGGCCAGCTCAGCCTGCCCTGAGGGCAGGGCTGGTGCAGCATGTGGTGCTGGGGATAGAACCACGATCCTTGCAGCCGCCTTCAGGTGCTTTAGACCACTGAGCCATCCTGCCAGGCCCCGACACATTTAGGTTTTTAATCTGCTAGAGTTAGTATTATATTCAGGAGCAAGGAAGAGTTCATAGGTTTTAAAATATTTCATTTCAGTGCAATAGCTCAAAATGTTTCCACGATTTAGTCACGGCGCACGCACATGCATAGTTCACATACATCAGTGCTAATGAAGGTGACAGAGCTATTGTCTCTATAGTGACTGACAGGGCAAAGGTGTCTGCCACTCCCACCCCTCATTTTCCTCAGGTAAGATAAACCAGGAATGGGGTGTTGGCCTTCATCACTGTGGCACCTGGTCTAAGCCAAAAAAAGAGGAGGAAAGTTTGCAGGGGACATAGCTCAGCAGCATGGGGCCTGCCTGGCAAGCATGAGATCGAGTGTGACTTGCAATACAAAAAAAAAAAAAAAGGAAATTGAAAACTTATATTTTGGCTTATGTTTTTAGAGATTCCAGTTCATATTGGGTCTAGCTCCTTTTGGGCCTACAGTAAGTCAGAATAACATGGTGGGGGGAGTGTGTGGCTGAGAAGGCTGCTGACTTCATGCCAGCCAGGAGCCTAATGGAAGGGAGAAAGGGAGGAAGAAAGGAAGTAAGGAAGGAAAAAAAGAAGGAAAGAAGGAAGGGTCCTCAGACAAAACAAGCCATTGTTCGGCTGCATAAAACTGAATACCAGCCCAAATCCCCACATTTGTCCCTAAGAATCTGTGACTATGTCATTTTATAGAGAAAAGGAGACTTGGTGGGTAGGATAATTTTAGAGCTCTTCGGATGGGGAGATCCTGGGTCACTGGACACTGAGAGCAGGCAGTATAACCACAAGGATTTTTGCAAGAGGAAACTAGAATATTAGAAGATGCTGTACTGCTCATTTTGAAGATGGAGAAAAGGCCTACATCTAGAAGAAGCAAGGGAACAGGTTCTTCCTAGAAACTGCAGAAGAACTCAATCCTACAGGCTTACAGGCTGACTTTAGACATACAGTCTCCAGAACTATAAGATAATAAGCTTGTGTTGTTTTTAGTCACTAAGTTTGTGGTCATTTGTTGGAAAAGTATTGTAGGAGCCTAAAACTTGTGTTGCATCCACATGAGTATCATTCTAAATCAGTGTGCCATCTCCATTCTGGTGGCAAAATCTCACAAGATTTCTTAAAAGAGATATGCCTGGCCAGTGGAAAGTGTTTCTCTCACCAGATACCATTCCTGGTTCTGGCCAGGCTGGGCTCAAGACAATCCCACTAGTGTGCTTCAGAATACCCCAAAAGGGGAGCAACAGGGGTGGGGGAGATAGCTTACTGGAATCAATGCTTGCTTGGCAAGCATAAAGACTTGAATTTGATCCCTGGTACCACCAAAACAATAATAATAATAATAACAACAACAAAAGATTAACAGGAAATGAACATATCCGGAAACGTACATGGACACATCTGCTGATTCCAACTAATGTGAGGCCCTGGGAGAAATGAAAGCATCTTTTACAGTTTCAAGGAAGACACCTTAAAATGTGGGGTCCCTTGAAGAACCTCACTTCCCAATTCTAAGAGCATAGAGCCAAACTCAGTAGGAACTCATTACAAATTTTAAGCCCAGAGTTGATATGATTTCTCAGAAAGATTTCCTGGCTGCTGTGTGGGGAAGTTCATTAGATCTGCCAAGGGTAGGAACAGGAAGCCACATAAAAAGCACTGTTGCTCTTGCCTAGGGGAAAGACGTGAGGTTTGTGATTTGGATAGTGAGGGCACAAGCAGAAAGGAGTAGACACAGAGACCTTTCTGGAGGTAGCATGTTGCTTGCACTTACTTAATAGCCAGTCCCTTCATGTGCTTTATTTATTTGGAGAGGCAGCAAGAAGTAAACAAACACGGGCCACTTTAGTTGGCTCAATTCCAAATATTCTGTGATCTTCCATGACTGTCACACCTGTAAACCTATAGAATTACACTGAATCCTTAGGATCTACCTAAAAATCTTTATGCCTGGTTGCAACACACAGTAGGAATTTAATAAATGACATTACTTTCTCTTTGTATATTCATGATTTTATCTCCAGTATGTAGCACAGAATTGGGTCAAGAAATGACTCTCATTTATGGTTTACAGAATTAAGCAATACCATAATTTCCTTGGAAAGAAAATGTTCCTTTAGAGAAGTGACTACTTCAGTGGTATTTACTTTTTTTGTGATAGCGCAGATCAAATCCAGGGGGGCTGACTCTACCACTGAGCTACATTCTCAACCTTTTTTATTTTGTGTTTTGAGATAGTGTCTGGCTGAGTTGCCCAGGCTGGTGTTGAATTTGCAATCCTCCTGCCTCAGCACTTGAGTAGGTAGGATGGGTGTGTGCACTGCACCCAGGGAGATGTGGCCCTCGACACTTTTAGAACTAGAAACTTCTTTGAGACTATGATGAATATTAGATGCAGTCACTATGTAAAGCTTTTTAAACTATAATTTCAGAGAGCATGTAGGTCCCCTGAAATTGTCACTCACCCTTACTGTAGAGGCATGGACACGCTCTAAATATGTATGTCAATGTCTTAAAAGGATGCACTTAGAGAAAATGATGTGGTTAGTTAAGAATCATCCTATTCTATTGATTTTATCCCTGGACACGTTAAGAGCTTAGCATTTTCTATTTATGCCTTGCAATTCAGTTTAAGAAACAGAGATGAGAGAACACAAGATTTGCCCTGAACTGATTGGAAAAACAGGATCCTCTGGGATTAAGAGGTGCTTGCCTGCCCTGCACTGGTGATTGTGGGCAGGCTTTGTCCATTCCTGAGTCCTGCCTGACCAGTGATGGGTGATTTTAAACCAATTTTAATGTCAAGACCATCAAAGAATTTATCAATATGCTGATGACTTCAGAAACATAAATCCAAGTACTTGGTGTTCAGATGTGAAAATTATTTCTGGGTGGCTTATTGCCGAAGGATTTATCCAGCAAGAGCACACTAAAGTCCAGCCCTAAAATAGATAAAGCCCTCATTTTCTCAGAGTCCCAAATGAATTGGGGCGTTAGGCAAAATCTGATTATGTTTGTTTATGTAATTCAAAGGACATTTGGATTACTCTCAACTTGTGGTCAATAGTGATTCATCTGGAATAGATTTTTTTCTTTAGTAAAGAATTTTTTTTCTATAAATACAAGACAAATGCATGAGACCAAGACATGTATTTAACAATGTAGGATTAATTTACCACTGTCCCATTATGGCCGTTCTTCACCTGGCTCACTAGAGAGACCAAGACAGAGCCTCAGGGACTGTGGTATGCAAGGACCCCTTTTCCAGAGCCACCTACCTTCCCTATGATCTATTTCTACTCTCAGTACTTTTAAAGGAATTTAAACCATTATAATCCCTGCCTCTTTAGGCAATTTATAGATGGGATTAAAGCATAATCCCTTTTGGCATAATGCTAGAAATCATTTTAGTGCTGGAACACATGCATCCGTGAGGATTTTCCTTAAGATCAGTAAAGCTCTTCTATTTCTGCCTTCCTGTAGAATGAAAATCTAGTACCTAGAAATTTCTATCAGGTTTTTATACACCTGCACATCATGATGGTAGGGTAGACTTAAGAGAACACTTGGTCCTTGAATGTGCCAGAACAATGTGCTTTCCTATAACACATTTTTGGAGATTTATTCTAGCTTGTAGCCTCTCACCATCCGTCTCACTAATTCTGTAATACTCTGAAGATGCTGGAGTATCTTCATGGACATTAACTGTGTGCTTCATCAAATTTCAACTTTGTCTTTTAGAAGTATTCCTTATTTGTAATCTTCTTTAGCCAATTTTCTTGATCTTTGGAACCCTTTAAGAACTGACTGCAAATAACTAAGAAAATAAAATTTTTAAAGAATAAGGAACTTTAAGGGCTGGCGAAATAACTCAGGAGACTAAAGTGCCTGGTTAGGCAGATGCAATGGCCAGGTTTTGATTCCTGGTTTGTCAAGCTGGCCCTGTCCCCAGGACGTGCTGAGACAGTGATTGAGACTAGGTGTGGTGGCACACGCCTGTAATCCCAGCCTTTGGAAAGCTGATAACAGAACAATCACTATGAGTCCAATCTACATGGTGAAGCCCTGTAGACACTTTACTAAATACATAAAAAAGAAAAAAGAAAAAGAAGGAGCTATAAATCCTGTAGTTTTGTACCATAAGATATTTCATCTGGGTTTGAGTCCACATTTGATGGTATTATTTTTCTGGTCACTAGCACCATGAAAGCAAGTGGAAAAAATAGAAGTAAAGCAGGAAAGTAATACCATCAATAGCATACATTAGCAAAACAAAGGAATCAGTTGTTCCTAGCCCTATCTCCTGAGATACTGGCTTGAATTTTACATTTAAATAGGGGAAGAATTGGGACAGGCAGTAAGAGGGACCCAAGATTAAATAGTTCTGCTCAGTCTGTGGTCTGACTGACCATTTCCTCAGCTGTGTTTTTGAGGTTGCCTCTGGAGAAGTCCTTGGTGCTGGAGCAGGCAATCCAGGTGCCGCCGCATGATGGCTCCTGCTGGGCAGAGGTATTCACAGGTCCATTATACTTTTCTGGAGGCTCTGCCATTCCAGGAATCTAAAGCGATAGCAGTTCTAAGACAGTCACTGGAGAGAGTTCTAACACCACTGGAGCAGGACTTGTAGAGGTGATTGAGTGCCTGCATATTTTGAAAGTAGTTTAGTTACTCTTAGAATCTTTCGTTCTGAAGAGTGATGACATAGATTAAATAAGTTTAGGAGCAATAAACCCAATATCATGAGTGTTTAGACAATCCTTATGTGATAAGCATACCTAACTGCAGAGCTGAGCAGAGTTCTGACTCAATGTTTAAGTTAACAAAGGAGACGGATACAAAAGGAAGGCAGAGATGTCAGGATTTAGCCTGCTTTTAATTATTCACGGGCCATATGCAGAACCAAGTGAAAAGTGGATGCTTTAGCAAAGGCAGCCTCCACTTTCTCTTGTAATAAGACAAATAATGATGCTATTTGGAAGTTTTAGATAATAAAGAAGGTGATAATGATCAACTCAAAAGCATTGAGCCATATATTCTTTAAAAAGACTACATCTAGCAAAAACATATTTCTTAGCTATGTTCTACTACAATTAGTTCATTTATTATGTATTCCCTGACCAGAATTACATGTTTTACAAATGATAGGGAGAAACAAAACATAGCAAATGCTTGGGGATCGTAGAACATTTTGCTTTTTTATATTCAGATTCACATGGACATGGGCAGTGTTGCCTGGCCATCTTGGGGCTGCAGGGGTTGGGTGAGGCTGTGGGTTGTGCTCTACATCTCAGTGTGTCCTCTGAGCCAACGGCTGGTGTCCCCCTCTTTCATCATGATAGGCTACGGATCTTTCTTAGGCATCTCTTCACTTGTACACTCCTGAAGAGAATAAACATGCCAGGAAAAAAAAGTATCTTTGTAGCCGAGGCTTAAGCACAGGTCAGAAGAAAAGAAATACAGAAAAAGATGCAAGGGATATAGCTCAGGAGCACTGCATCTGTATGGCAAGCTCAAGGTCCTGAGTTGGAGCCCTGGTGTTAAAAAATTATCCAGACTGAGACTTAAAATCTGGATATAAATCATGCCATTTTATCCACTGTATTTTTTGAGATCAGAGATAAAGAAACAAACCTGTCAATATTCTGACTAATAACTGAGTTCATTGGGAATAGTCTTGCTTTCTTTTTTTATAAAAGCCTTAAAGAGAGGCATTAAGAACTTAAATAAAATGAAAATATACTACAATAAAATTATCATCACATAACTACATAAAAGAACCTTTGTCGAAGTGGTTGAGGTTTTATTCTACCTGGTATATTTTCAGTTCTTCACATTTTTTTTCTTTGCATTTTTAACACCTATATCATATCACACATTTAAATTGTTTTATAATAAAAATATTTAAAATCTACCTTCTTATGGATTTTCAGGAATAGTAAACATTGTGGAACATTTGGAGAAAAGGTTTCTCTTTACAGATTCCAAATGGGAAAAAAAAAGTCTTTCTAGTGTACAGCTAAGAGCTGGCTGATTTATTTCCTTCCTGTATGTTACCTTACCAAGAACAGGCCCAAAGTTGTCATTTCCATTACTTTGAGGAGAACAGAGGCTAATGACAAAGTCACAAGCAAGGACCTAAAACAGGATGCTAAGCAAATCTCACTTCATACTAAGATAGGATGCTACAAAGGAAGAGAGAACAAAGGTAAGGAAAAACACACTTTTTAAATAGTACTTTTTGTAGAGCCAGGTGTGGTGGCTCACGCCTGTAATCCCAGCACTTGGGAGGCTGAGGCAGGAGGATCAGTGCAAGTTTGAGACCAGCCTTGACTATAGAAGTGAGCTCAAGGCCAGCCTGAACTGCATAGTGAGACTCTGTCTCAAAAAAATAAAAAAAATAAATAGTACTTTTTGAGACTGTATCTTATAATTTTTTCTTCCATTTTACTCATTTCTAAGTTCTTAAACCTAAAAAACTTCAGTTAATGCTTAAAATTTTTATCTCGACTTTTCCATATGCAAGAGTTTCCATTTTTCCTTTCAATAAGAAAAGCTGCAAGGCTCCCAATTACTGAAAGCACACACTACAATTTCTCACTCGAGTAAAGCAGCCGCGCTCTTACTTTTGCGGTCTTTTCCCCAGCTGTGTAACCACAGCACAGAGCCATATCAGAGCCGTATCTCTCTTTGTTTGCTGTTAATAAGCTCTTCAGTCATGGGTTTCCAAAAGCCAGTGGTCCCTTGTGAGCTCTGAGAAAGCGCTCTCCCTCTGCAGGGAGGCTTGCATGTACAAGTTCTCTCAGGTCTAATGTCCTGACTCTGGGCCAGCAAACCCTTAGGTCTGCGTTTCTGTGGGTATCTTTAAATGCTTATGATATTACTGTTGAGAACATATAGTAGGAAAAAATGATAGGTAAAGTGAAATTTTTCTTTCTTTGGCTGTAATTGCACTAAATTCTTTTCAAGTTGCCTTTCCCTTTATACATTTTCATTCTCTAGAGCACATTTGTTCTCACAAATATGTGAAGAGCCAATTTTTCTTCCTGACCTGCTACTTAAGTAAATAGAAAATTACGTTGTGGGCATTGCTGTCTTTGTGAACTTGGAGGGCTGAGTAAAGTGTGCATATGCTAAAATGTGGGAATTTAGTCTGTGCTTAGAATAAGTAACAATTCTAAACCCACGCAGAGATGAGTGGAATTATGAAAATTGAGCAATCATTGTTTAAGCAACGCGTTCATTTCCTGTAATGTGGAGTCTTGCTGACTAAAGAGATGGTGCCTTCCACCGTGAGCCAGGTTCTAGAGATGGGCAGCTGACAACTGCCAGTGAGGGTGTGCTCTTCCAATGCAAACCGGCCAATTGTGAGCCTTCCCGGCAACTTCTCCCTTAGCTAACATTTCAGGCCACTGCTCCCCTGCCCCAGGCCCCCAGGGCTGTGCACCAGACCACAGAGCAGAGCCTCTGTGCCCCAGAGTCCCTGAAAGAATTCAAGCTTGTAGGCCGCTCACCAGCCTTCTTATTCCTTTCTGATTAAAGTGTATGAGAAAGAAAGTGAGATCGTTTTAATCTGTTTTTCCTTCCCTCCACAAACACTCACAATAATAGACTAATGATAGATTTTGGAATAAGAAAGAGGGAGCTCAGTAGACTAAATGTCCTACTTAGGCAGAGCACAGTGGCTGGGGTTCCATCTCCAGGGTGCTGTGCCCGGCCGCACCTGGGGGGTATTGACGCAAATGAGACTGGGCGTGGTAGTGTAAGCCTGCAATTCAGGGCTTGGGAGGCTGAAAACAGGAGGATCACTACTAGTCCAATCCATGTAGTGAGACCCTGTACTAAATACAATAAATTTTTTAAAAAAGAAGCATTGGGAGCTGCAGGAAGCCAGGAAATCTATCAAGTGTGTGTAAATGGGACTGGGCTTCCCCGCCTGGAGCAGAAAGCTACCCCAGTGCTTCCTGTGGCTGTCAACAAAGAAGAAAGTAGGAACATGACAGGGCCAGGGTTTTATCTTTAGCTCAGAACTGAAACTACAAGGGGTAGATGCTTTATTTTATTTTTATTATTTTTATAATAATTAATACATTGCAAAATGTTGTCTTCATCATAGTCGTTCACATTACAAGATGCAGACATGATTTCTTGTCTAAATGTCATTAGTACAGATCGTTCCTTTCATTGCATAAAGAAAAAATAGTCCAATAGTGCATATATAGTCCAAAAGACCACAAGTATAGTGGATTATCAGCTCATCTGGCATTATTAGAAGCTGTTGACTTGAGCCTTTATATCTTAGCCCATTGATATGGCTTTCTTTTTTATACCTCATGGTTAGAGCAAGACAAAGCAAGACCTATGTTACAAAAAATATATGTAACTTTTGTATCTGAAAAGACCAGTTAGGTCCCCTCATGATTTACCCTGAAATTATTACTGCAGTTTGCAGAACTTGTGTTAGTGTCAGCCATCTGGATGAATCATGGGTATTGTTTGACCATTTTGCTCTCTGTGGAAGCCTGAGAGAGTGTTTTCTCTCTAGGTGATTCTTCTTAGGCACACTGCATCATCAGTCACTTTCCTCTGTGGTCCCATAATCTCCTTGAACAGGAAATTTGGGACTCCACTGAGTTATATGCTGTTACAGTACAGGTTCTTCTATGTCCTGTGTTCTTACTGACCTTAAAGGGATAGAGCCAAAGTAATGGCTGTCCTTGGATCTCTTCTTTTTCTCTAATTATTTGGACAGCCAACTTGGGTTGTTAACCACCCAGAAGAGAAGCTTAATGATATTATCCCCTGTAATTTAGGTACTTGAGCCTATCATCACTATCTTTCCGAGTATCAAACACTCTAGGCATAACTCAAAATAGGTACTTTCCATCAATTGTTGATATTCAAAACTTTTAAACCCCCATAGAATGGAAAAAAAGAAAAATTGCACATTGTTACACAGAGGTTTAGGAACTCAACCATCTATAAAATTACCGTGTTTCACTTCTATGGTCTTTTTTCCTTGTCACATATTCTCTTGTATTACCTTTTTTCTTCTTTCTTTATTTTTTTCATTTTTAGAAAGATTTTCTTGAGAGAGAGTATAGCAGTAACAGATACGACATTAGAACTAGTTCATAAGTAGAAGACCAGAATGATAGGTGTTCCAAGCATGGCTTCAGTATTACACATTGCTATCCTCAGTGCATTTGCTCAGTTCACAGCTATCAGTATATATAGTTAATCATGGTGCAAATTCTACCAAGTGCCTGCTAGATTAAAAACCTCATTGGAGATTTTTAGGATTGTTGTCTTTACCATCTTTTGTGTATAAGGACATGGTTTTGTCCCAACCATGTTTCCTAATTTTTCTCTTGGCTATCTCTTCATTGTCTAATCCTTAAATTCTCACTTTCAATTTAACCATATTATACCTTTCCATTTTTATTTCTTCTTTTGAGTCCTTTTATTAGGGAGGCTATATGATATTTACATAAGTAGGTCCGGTTTACTTCACTTATGAGTATATGTTCAAAATACATCCTCTTATATGTGAAAGCTTTGAGTTGGTCACTCTTTATAGCTGAATAGTATTCCACTGCATTAAAACCACCACATTTTTTCAAACGTTCTTCAGGTGAAGGGCATTTTTTGTTGTTTTCAAGATTTGGCTCTCACAAATTGTGCTGATATGAGCATATGTGCACAAATATCATTTTGATATGATGTTTTCAGGTCTTTTGGGAAAATTCTAAGTAGGGGGATAACTGGATTGAATGGGATTTCCAGTTCTACTTTTTAAAGAAGCCTCCACATTGATTTCCATAATGGTTGCACCAGTCTGAATTCCCCACAGCCTCCCCTACATTTGTCATTGTTTGATTTCTTTATGATAGCCATTCTTTCTGGGGTGAGATGGCATCTAAGTGTTGTTTTAATTTGCATTTCGCGAATGTCTAGCCATGTGGAGCATTTCTTCATGTATTTATAAGCTTGTAGTATTTCTTCCTCCAAGAAGTTTGCGTTCATCTCAGATGCCCATTTCTGGATTGGGTCTTGTTATGGTTTATGTCTAGTTGTCCCCTCAAAGCCTCATACAATCATGGGGCATGGCTTCTATAGATTGAGACTTGATTCATGATCCCTGGGATTGTGTCTTAGTACTGATGGGATTATCGGTCTGAGTAAGGCTGAGACTATGGGTGTGGTCTAGGGTGGATATCCTAAGGTGGAGAGCCTGAATGTAATATAAAGAGCGACAGAGAGACAGACTCAGCTGTAGCTGTTGCTATGCTTTTGTGTTTGGTTGGCTGCCTCTGTCACCATTTTGTTGCTGTTCCACCGCCATGAACTGGATGCTCTCTGTCTTGCTCCACTCAGCCGTGGGCCAAATATGGAGTGAAACCTCCAGTAACTGTGAGCTAATAAACCTTTCCTTCCTTCATTTTGAGTATTGGGTATTTGTCCCAGCAATGAGAGAAAAGTAACTAAGGCAGGTCTTTAAATTTGGGGGCCCTGCTGGGCGTGGTGGCTCACACCTGTAATCCCAGCACTTGGGAGGCTGAGGCAGGAGGATTGGTGCGAGTTCGAGACCAGCCTGGGCTACAAAAGTGAGCTCAAGGTCAACCTCAACTGCATAGCAAGACCCTGTCTCAAAAAGGAAAAAATAGGCCCCGGCGGGATGGCTCAGTGGTCTAAAGCGCCTGCTTGGGGAAGCTTGGGCGGCTTCAGGGACCGCGGTTCAATCCCCGGCACCACATGCTGCGCCAGCCCTGCCCTCGGGGAGGGCTGTGCCGGCCATAAAAATGAGTGAATAAACAAACAAAGGTTCTGAAACAAGAATAAAAATAATAAATTAAAAAAAGGAAAAAAAAATAAATTTGGGGGCCCTAATGTTTTTCAGTTCTTCATAAATTCTAGATAGAAGCACTTTGTTTGACTATTTATTAGTTAAAATATTTTCAAACTTTGTGAGTTGTCTTTTCACTCTATTGACAATTTCTTTAACTTGCAAAAACTTCTTAGCTAGAGGAAGTCCCATTTGTTAATTCTTTCATGTGTTAAACATGCATTTTGATTTTTGTCCATGAACTTTGCCTACCCCAATGTCTTCAAGATTTTCTGCCACTTTCTCTTCCAGGAGATTTAACGTTTCTCTTTTAATATTTAGATTTTTAATCCATTTGATTTTAGTTTAGTGCATGGGATGATAGAGTAGGGTCCAGTTTTAGTTTTTGGCATGTAGAGAGCCAGTTATTTGAGTACCATTTGTTAAAGAGGCTATCTTTCTTCCAGTAATCATGTTTGCCCCTTTTTTTGAAGAAAAGGTGGCTAAGTGTGTTTGTATTTGCTTCTGAATCTTCTAATCTATTCCATTGATCCTCAGGTCTATTCTTTTGCCAATAATATGCTGATTTTATCACTGAAACTTTGTAGTATAACTTTAGGCCAGGAATTGTAATGCCTTCTGCCTTACATTTGTTGCCTAGGATTGCCTTTGGAATTCTGGGCTTTTTTGGTTCCAAATAAATTCTAGGAATGATTTCTTAAGGTCTGTAAGGTATGTTGATGGTATTTTGATAGGGATTGCATTAAATCTGTACAACAATTTAGGGAATATGGCATCTTTACAATGTTGGTTCTTCCTATCCAGGAGCAGGGAATATCTTTCCATTTTCTGAAATCTTCTAGGATCTCTTTTTTCAGAGTACTATAGTTTTCATTAAAAAGGTCCTTAGGTTAATTTCTAAATTTTTCGTTTTCTTCGATGCTATCATAAAAGGTATTGTTTCTCTAATTTGTCTCTCAGTGTGTTTGTTATTGACTTTGTAACCTGCTGTGCTACTGAATTTGTGTATTAATTCTAGTAGTGTCTTGGTGGAGTTTTTGGGGTCTTCCATGTAGATTATCATGTCATCTGCAAATAATGATAGTTTTACTTCTTCTTTACCTATTTTTGTTCCTTTTATTTCTCTTTCTTGTCTAATGGCTGTAGCTAATGATTCCAGAACTATATTGAATAAGAGTGGTGATAGAGGACATCCTAGTCTTGTACCAGATTTGAGAGTAAAAGGCTTCAGTTTTTTCCCATTTAGAATTATGTTAGCCATTGGATTATATAGATGGCCTTTGTCAGATTGAGTTAGAGGTCTTCTATTCCAATTTTCTGTAGAACTTTGAACATGAATGAGTTTTGGACTTTTTCAAAAGGCTTTGCTGCATCAATTGAAATGATCATGTAGTTTTGGCTCCATTGATATAGTGTATTACATTTATAGATTTGTGTATGTTGAACCATCCTTGCACTCCTGAGATGAATCCTAGCTGGTCTTGATGAATAATATTCTTAACGAGTTAGTGTATTTTATTTGCAAGGATTTTATGAGGATGTTTGCCTATGTTCATGAGAGAGATTGGTCTGTAGTTCTCTTTTTTTAGTAGCAAATTTCTCTGGTTTCAGTAACAGTATAATACTTGCTTCCAGGAAAGATTTTGGGGGGATTGCTTACTTTTCAATTTCATTGTGGACTTTGAGGGGTACTGAGATTATATCTTCTATAAGTTTCTTGTAGAATTCACCAGTGAATCCATCAGGACCGGGACTTTTCTTTGTCGGTAGGTCGTTACATTTTGTATTTCATTGGCTGTTATTGGCATTTTGGGTGTTCTTATATCTTCTTGATTCAAGTTAGGTAGTTTGTACCATTCTAGGAATCTGTCCAACTCATCTGTGTCTTCAGCTCTGTGGGAGCAGAGATTCTCAAAGTGGCTGTGGATGATCTTGCGAATCTCCACTGGGTCTGTGCTAATTTTGCCCTTTTCATTCCTTATTGCTTGAATTTGAGATTTTTCTTTCCTGTTTTTGATAAGGGGCTTATCAATTTTATTTCATTTTTCAAAGAACAAGCTTCTTATTAGTTAATTCTTTATATTGTTTTCTTTGTCTCCATTGAATCAATTTTTGCTCTGATCTTAATAATTTCCTTCTCTCTGCGGGCTTTGTGTTCGTTTGCTCTTCCTTTTCTAGATGAACCATGTGCATGCAGCATTATAGTATTTATCTGCTCCCATTCTGTTTTCTTAATCAATTCAAAGCCATAAATTTGCCTCTAAGAACTGCTTTCATTGTATCCCATAAATTCTGATAAGCTGAGTTTGAATTTTGATTAAATTGTAGATATGGTTTAATTTCTTATTTAATTTCATCTGTAACCCATTCGTTGCTATAATTTCCATGTATTTATGGGGTTTTGGTGGTTTCTTTTGTCATTTATTTCCAGTATCATTGCCCTGTTGTCAGATAATATGCATGGGATAATTTCTGTTTTCTTGCATATACTTCTGCATGACCTATGAAGTACTAGGTGGTCTATTTTATAAAATGTTCCATGCGCAGGTGAAAATATTGTGTATTCAGAAGTGGTTGGGTGGAACACACTGCATATGTCCAGTAAGTCTAATTTTCCAAGTTCTGGCTCAGTTTTGTTACTTTGTTAATTTTTTGTCTGCTTCACCTATGCTTTTGGGATAAAGGGGAGTTAAGGTCTCCTGTTAATTTTGTGCTACTTGATATTGGAATTTTCACATCCACTAAGATTTGTGTTATATAGCTGGGTGCTCCCATGTTGGGTATATACATTTTTATGACTGTTATCTCTTACTGTTGAATTTTTTTCCTAACCAGTATGTCGTGATGCTATTTATTTCATTAGTTCAATCTTGGTTTGAAGCAATGACTATCTGCAAGCAGAATTGCTTCTTTTGCTTTTTTCTGAGGTGCTAGGATATGTAATATTGTTTTCCATCCTTTGACTTTCAACCTATGAATGTCTTTATGAGTTTGTGTGTTTATTGCATACAGCATATTGTTGTACTTTGCTTCCTAATCCACTGTGTACATTTATTTATTTTAATTGGAGAATTAAGTCCATTTACATTGATAGGTATAATTGAAATGTATTGACTTATGTTTGACATGCTTTTTACCTACTATTTTTAACCCTTTTTCTCCTGTGTTTACTTGGTTACCATATTTGGTGGGTTCTGTCTGTTCTCAGTTCTGGAGTTCAGGTCATTTTGGTCCCTCTCTAAAATATTTTTGAGTAGTCTGTGTAGGGTTGGCTCTGACATCATGAAATTCCTTAGTTGTTCTTTGTCATGGGAGTATTTCACTTCTTCCTCGTACTTGAAAAGAGTTTTGCAGGGTATAGCAGTCTGGGCTGAAACTTGTTTTCATGGAGGACTTGAAGCACTCTACTCCATGCTGTTCTTGACTTCATGGTTTGTGAAGACAAATTTGCTGTTATTCTGATGGGTTTTCCTTTAAATTTAATCTGTTTCTCTTCTCTAGAGGATTTCAGTATATTATTATTCTGGTGGATTTCCGGGATCTTGACTATTAGATGTCTGGTGTGTTTTTAGTCGGGTTGATGTTATTTGGAATTTTGTATGCCTCAGTTACCAGAATGTCATGTTGTTTTCTCATATTTGGGGAATTTTCTGCTATTACTTCTGCCCATATTCTTTTTATATCCTTTGTATTAACTCCTTTCTCATTGATGTCTCCTAATCTCATGTTGTTCATCTTCGCATTATCTTGCAGACGTTGAATTACATTTTCCTGCATTCTAGTTGCTTTTTAAGAGATCCTTTCTTATTTTTTCACTAGCTGCAACTGTGTCTTCAAAATCTGAAACTCAATCTTCCCTTTATTTCATATGGTGCTACCAGCTTGTGATTGAAATTTTATTGCCCTGTATATCTCTTTGAAACTGCTTCAAGTGATCTATTTCTTTCTTATATTGCTCATTCAATGATTCCATAATTTTTCTATTCTCTAATTTTTTATCAATGTCTTCTTTAGAAGCATTTATTAAGTCTTTCATCATAGTTATCCTTTATTTTTCTACTTCAGAGATTATTTTTGATCTCTTTTCTTCTATACTTTTCTACACTTGATTTTCTTTTTTACTTCAGACGCTATTAATTCAGAGATTTCTTTTTTTACTTCAGAGTTTATTTCTGATCTGATTTCTTCTATGCATGTCTGCATTTTTTCTTTATTACAGATGCTATTAATTCAGAGATTCCAGCTGTGTAGCTGTGTGATTCTCATTTTCTTCTATGCTAATGTCTCCTGTATTTGTTCTGGGCCTGAGATTGCATCTTGCTTCTTCTCTTTATCATTTTGTACAGCAGTGTCCTCTGACCTTTGGTGTAGAACTTTGGTGAAGTTGTGCTTTTAGTACCTACTGAAATTTTAGTCTGGATCTATCATGTTTGATTTTGTCCTGGTGTGTCTTGCTGGGTCTGGTTGCTGTGCTCAGCTTCTTCTTGCTGCAGCTTGTGGAAGCGAACCTGCTGTGCTCCTCTGGCAAGATGTTCAGCTCCTGGATTAGCTAGGAGGGTCTCACCCCCATTCTTTCTATCAGGAATCTTGCTTCAGGGTTCCACAGCATATGCCAAGGCAGGGTTCTGGACAGGGAAGAGGTTCCAGTGGCATGGCGGATGCAGGCTAAGTGTTCATACCTGCACGCCCACTGATCCAGGGTTGGAGGGGAAGGGAAGTTTCTTAAGGTTCTGTTTGGAAAAACATTCATTTTCCTGGCTAGTATTTTCCTGTGATAGTTTTTTTGTAAATTGTACTAAGTTTTGCACATTATATTAACTCATTTTATATTATAGGTTTTCAGTCTGTGTTTTGCCTTTTTACTCTAGTTTATCTCCTTTTCAGGTTAACTATTTGAAATTTTAAAATTGCATGTGTCTTTTTATTTTTCTATATTTTTTTCCTGTTGCTTCAAATTTGAGAAGTCAACATTCTTCCACTGGTCTGACATATCATTCACATTTATGTTCTGGTATTATATTATATTATGTAAGATATTATATAGTGTGTAAAACTACTATAGAAGAGTGACTCATAAATACCTTCAAGGAATCTTTTTTTCTTGCCTTTAATACCCTCATCTCCATAAACTGGTGTCTTCCGATAGATTGAGAAATGTTTCTCTGTATATCTAAGTTGGGTCATAAAAAGTAATGTCCAGAAGGCTCTTTATAATATTTTATTTTATAAATAATATCTCATATACTGCTTTTTTTCTCTGTACCAGGGATTGAACTCAGGACCTTGTGCATGCCAGTCAGGTGCTTATGCCACCGAGCTGTCTCTTCAACCCATCTTTCATGTAACAATAGTCTATTCAGTTTCAAAATATATTTGAGTCTTACGTTTTGCCATAATTCACAATAGTAAAATTCAATTGCCTGTATTTTCAGTAAGTTTGTAGCCTAAAAATTACATATATTATGGAATTATGGATATTCCTTATTTATAATACTTTGAATATATCATGTTTTAGTCTCAAAGGAATTTTAGAGGCAACAAACCCTGGCTTTAATATGGGAATTTAGCTGCAAAACATGTAAAGCAAACACAGGACAACACAGAGAGAAAAGTATAAAACAATGAGAATTGCAGAAATGTAATTAGAATGCAGAAGATTTGTGAGCACAACGCTGCTCATGATCTTGATGTAATAGATATCTTGAACTCTGTGTCCAAGAATAACATGTGTAGAAAATATACAATTGATCTTCCTTATTTGTGGTGCTTGTGCCTTTGAACTCTGCTGTTACCCATTCAACTTCAGAGCAAAAATATTGGGGAAAAAATGAGCTACACCCCATCATGTCTTTCTTGCTGTTATCTCACCAAAAGTAAATATAGCAATTACTGTGCTTTCATAGCATTGATCTCATTTTATGCATTCTAAACACTCAATAGATGATCTAAATTGCACAGGAAAGTGTCTGTAGTTCTGATACTGATCCCCTTGGTATAAAGGACTTGAGTATCTGCAAATTTTGATTTCTACAGGGCATCCTGATACAAATACTAAAGAAAGACCATATAGGCTTCTGAAGAGCACATGAAATATTGATAGAGATTGACTAGGTCTCCATCCCAAAGGAGTTCTCCACAAACTACATTCTCTGATAATAGCACAATAAAATCAGAGATCAACCAGAAAAAAAACTTTGAAAACCATAATAATTAATTCATGGGCTAAATATAAAATATTTAAAAACAAACAACAAAAATGCTTATTAATGATTCATATTATTTACATAAAGAAGTATTTAAAACAAATGTATTAGATTATATATCATATATCTATTAGAAAATAAGTAGACTTAAAAAGAAATATGCATTGCTTTTAGTTCAAAGAATTAGTGAAAATTAAGAATTAAATGTAAATAAATTACAATATTAGAAATAGAAATTTAAAAATCAGAAATGTATTTCATCAAAATCTTGGAATCTGAACAGCTAATTTGAAGACAGCAATAATGCAATATGTTAAGCACTGTTAATCTTCAATCACCTGTTTTGAAATTCTGCATTTTTTCTGTTTATTATCTTTTTAAAAATAAAATGAAAACAAAATATAACAAGAAAAAATGAGTGTGGCTGCAGATGTTCATCTGAGCAGCAGGTTTGATGATAAAAAGAGAAAGCACGTTAGCCTTGTTAATCAGCTGATCTTCTCTGGGGAATCTGTAATATATGTATTGTATGTTGCCCCATTTCTGTCTTGGTTTCTGATTTTTTGTTCTGGCTTTTGTTTTTACTCTTCATCATTAAATTTTAAAAAATGGAATTAGTGGTCATAATAGCAAATAATTATTTGAAAATGCTCACAAAATAGTCAAATTTTGTCAAGGGCAAAGAAAAGGTAAGCAATTTACAGCAAGATAATTAAGTTACAGATGCAACTGAGACTTAAACCTCTTAGAGACCACTAAACACAAATGAATATCAGGGCCAGGGGTATGACTCCGCAACACAGTGTATGCTCGGCAAACACCAGGTCCTGAGTTTGATTTCCAGTGCCAAACCAAACCAAACCAATGAATGTCAGTGAATTTCTAACCTTAAAATGAAAGACACTTAGAGCATAATGTTAGAAAAACTGAATTGAAAAATAAAAATCTAAATAAATTTTTTAAACTCATGGATATCTTTTGAAAAACTAGGCCTACCAGAGTTGCACACCTGCCAGGTAACATAATGAGAAAATTTTACTAAATATCCAGATAAAACTTGCAAAGAAATACTTGTGCATTATTGAAATGTATAAAGGAAGAAATATTATTCTTAATAATGAAAGAAATGTAAATGACAAATGAATCT
>PVJA010010730.1:0-56534 GCA_004027025.1 Myocastor coypus
GGGGGGGGGGGGGGGGAAAGGGAAGGCAGACCAAGGATCCTGATCCAGCCGGTGCACGGGTTCAGCTCCCAGCGGTGCGATTTGGGTCTGGGCTGGAACAGGAAGTTAGTCATGGGAACGCAGATGCGGGGCAGAGGGGCGCAGGGAGCTTACCCGCGGTGGGCGCGCAGGCTCAGCTCCTAGCGGTGCCTTCTCTGAGTTTTTTTATTGGGGCTGTTTAGATACAATGAAGCATGAAGAGCAACTCATCAGAAACCCCACTCTTGCCCTGCTCAAGTCTACACAGCAGCCCAGGCTTGAGGCACAGGGCATCTGACAGTTAAAGGAGGAAGCACTGAACCTCCACAGCTAAGCTTGGCTGGTACAGGTGACTTCTGGCACCTCTTTTGCCCTGTGGGGTCTGCCAGTCCCTGGGGCAAAGGTACAGTTTTTTGGTCCACTGAACTGACAAGCATAATCTCAGGGCTGGCTCCCAAGACCATCTGGGAAAGCAGCGTGGAAGTAAGCACCAAACTGCTCAAGGTTTTAACAGTTCCAATGTCAGTTTAGCTGTCAGATATAAAACTTCCCTGGAATGCTACGTAGAAAAATTCATGGTAGCGCTGTACTATCTCAAAAGTGCAAACCCCAGCGTCCCTCAGTGGATAGTTCAAACCTTACCACCCCGCTTCCCTGGCCTGAATCCCTGAGATGGTGAGGCCCCATTCCCAGCAACTCTGAGCACACCTGTCTCCTGAACCCAGATCTGCCTCCAGCCTGCCTTCTCCCTGGCCGGCAGCAGCCCCACTCCCCACTGCTCGCAGCCCCTGGGCTTTACAGGCTGCTCCCCCTGGCTCATTACTCCATTCCCCCAGTTCCCGTACCTCTGTGGGGCCTCTCTGACCTCCCAAGTGGGACTCTGCCTCACTACTTCTCTGCCCTGGGCAAGGGGCCAAAGTTCTGTCCCAACGGATACTCAGACCCTGGAAGAAGGAAGCAGGGACAGAGATGTGCTGATGTGGGCACCAGTGCAGGGCAGCATGGAAGCCCTGATCCTTTCTGCTTCATTAACACAACTATCAGCACTGACTCTATCCTGGACTGTTATGGCTTCCAAACCCAACAAAGTACTCTAAAAACTGAGGAGACAGTGCTTATTTCAGACCCTGTAGGGTATCAGGGTCAGTACTGCATTGCTTTCCATTCTGTATGTGTCAGCTGTACCTTCAAACAGCAAGGTGGCTGCAGCTGCTCCAGCCTCATTCTCCTAGGCTCAAAATGCATCTGCTCCTGGAGGGATGTGAGCACAAGTAGCCAGCGAGGACTGCCTGGGCCTGGGCTGCACAGGTCTCAGCCTGCAGGGCAGTGTGTGCCAGCTGAGGAGAGGGAAGCAGTGGCACAGCAACCAGTATGGGCTGGCTGATGCACAAGGTCAAGAGCAAATCACTGCAAGCTGTTTTCTGAAATGAACTAGGGGCAGTGGCTCCACAGCAACGAGAGGTAAGACTGGTGGCAGGGTAGGGGCACAGTTTCCACTCTGTACACTTCCTTTAATAGTGACATTTTCTAACCACATACATGTATGTATGCTATTTTTAATGTATTAAAAAATCCCGAGATTTTTCTTCAAAGAATTTAAATTTCTAAAAATGACATCTGCATATAAATGTCCTTATTCAGTGACTCCATGATGTGAATGGCAAAAATTCAGACACGAACAGCAGCAAATCTCATTAGTATCACAGAAAAACACAAGCGTAGGCACTTTATCAAAGGAAATGTCTAGAATACTGTACACGAAACTGTCATGTCTTCACCATGCCTGCTCAGGGTTCTGCTGGTCCCAGATTGCACATCTGACAATGATCTCACTCTGTCCTCAATAAAGAAGCCACAGGGCAGCAAGAGTTCCTTCCAGCTGAGGACAGGGCCTTCAGTCAGAGATACCTCAAGACTCAGTGTCAAGCAGCACTGCTCCTGAACCTCAATTTCCTGCTTGGACGGGGCGCCCAGCCCCTGGTGACATAAGGATACCACGGCTCACTCTACCTTCACTGTGATCTGAGCAATGGCTACAGCTCAGCAGTGACGCAGTAAAGCCAAGTATTAAAAAGCCTGCTGGATCAGAACCCGCTGTCTTTTGGGTAGGAGCAAGTTAGAAGCAGACACAGCCCAACAGAGCAGGGCAGTGAGGGGAGGCCAGTGACCCATCAGGTCTGACAGGAAAGTGACACTGTCAGGGTCCAGGTTGGCAACTGGAGAAGGTGTGAACCTGGCAGAGTCTGCTACTAATCAGAAAACCTTCATTCATGAAGGCTTAACAATTGTAACTTCTGCACTAGTCAGACTGGTCACATGGCAGACCCTTTCCAGAAGACACAAGAATAGCATCAAATGTGCAGCACCCACCCTGCCCATGAAACCAGCCAGGGGCTCCCTTGTCCCTCTGTTCTAAAGGGAGTGGCTTCTGTTACAGGTCTTCTCGGTGGCTTCCAGCTCGGTTGTCTTCCTTGGAGGCCTGTGATCTTGTATCCCCTGCCTTCTTCTTTTTGCCCTTCTCTTGCTTCGTTTTATTTTTCTCTTTGCTTCCTCCTCCTTTGCCAGGGTACACCTGCCCCTCCAGAGTGACATCAGCACACCTGTCCTGACTGACCAAGAAGTCCTTGATCTCCCAGGCATAGCTCCCATCCCGCAGCATGAAGATGGCCCGATCTGAGCCCACGATGAACCTGGATAGAAAAGCAACCACATGATTATCACAAACTAGTAAAGCATTAATGGGTCTGGGTGACTCTGTACTACTTAACCAGAAAAAGAGTTCGCTGAAAATTCCTTATGAATACAAAACAACAACAAAACATTTTCCAGGGCCTTGCATAGACAATTAACATGTGCAAATAGCAGCTTCCTGAATTAATCAGACACCGGCTAGGATCACAACACAGATGCCACTCGGCAGTATAAGTAGGCATTTCCATTTAGTGGACACGGGGGCGTGCTCTGCAAGCACCACCAAGGTGGCTGGGGTTAGGGTGAGCCAGGATAGGGGTGGGGGCATACTTGTACATGTTGTATATTTCGAAGTTCTCTTCCATTTCTATCTAGTGTATGTTCCAATCACTTACTTGACAAATGGCTCTGCTGCTAAAGGCTCAAAACCACTGACTTAAGACAGCTTGGAGTAAGAAACCCTCAAGGCCTGAGAGGACTATGGGCACCTTGACAGAAGTCCCAACTACAATTCCTGGCAAGCAGCCCAGTCTGTCCACACTCAGCAGGCCTAGGACCTGGAGAATAGAATGAGGCCTGGCGGGCCACTGGCACAGGCAACAGGCCCATTCCTCCCACTTTCAGGGGATACCACATTTGTGGGCACCCCTCCACACTGACCAGTCATCACCATGACAGGTTCATTCTAAGTTTCTGTGTAAACTAACAAAAGCTATGGGTGAGCCTAGAGCCTCTCCACAGCCATGGCCCAGTGCTAGTTCCTCAATTAAGACACGGTGCACAGAAAATCCTAAATTTTACAACTGAGTGAAGGGAAGAGATGCTTTCAGGAGATGCTAAATGGGACTTCAGGACCAGCTAAGCTGTGCAAATGGCCAATGCATGATGTATTAGTCATCTGGTAGTGGATGCTGCAAGTTCCATGTGTAAACACTGTGGTACTCAGAGGCAGCCCCCTGCCTGCAACAGCAATGTCCACAGCAGCAAAGTGCCAACTTGCCTCACATCCAACCCCACTCAGGCTAAAATACACAGCCACTCAGTCATATGAAGTAAAACAAAAGCTACAAGGCTGAGTG
The DNA here is from genome assembly GCA_004027025.1 of Myocastor coypus. Lineage (NCBI taxonomy): Eukaryota > Metazoa > Chordata > Mammalia > Rodentia > Myocastoridae > Myocastor > Myocastor coypus. The sequence continues at coordinate 3,789 of PVJA010010730.1, forward strand.
CAACTGGAAGGCTGACTGATGAATACGATAAGCGCCCCACAATGCAGCCTAATAAAGCGCTCCGTCCAGCCTTTACCTCTGCACGTCATAGTTGGCATTGAACAGGCTGCCCTGCCACAGGCTTGTGATTTCCTCAGTCTCCTTCTCTGTGGGACTCCCAGATACAGTGACGAACATCATGAGTGTCTTCCCTTTCTTTGTCATCTTCAGGATGCTCTCAGGCTTTCCTGGATCTATCTTTGAGAAGTCAACAGGTGCCGGGGGTCTCTTGTGCTCCGGAAGATCTCCCTCTTCTATGTCGTCATCTTTCTGGAAAGATGGGAAAAAGCATCAAACTGTTCATCAGAACCTCGCTTTGCAATCAGGACAGACAGACAGACAACAGGGCAGGTGTCCACCCCACCACCTCAGGGATTTTTCCTCAACTTGTGAGCATGGCCTAAGTTTCTGGCAGCACCTTCACTCACCATCAGCCCAAATCCACTCCTGAAGGACCCCGAGAAGGTTCCTACGGCTTTTTATTCTCAAAGAATCTACCCAATGGCCACATTCCAGTAGTTATACAATAGGCTACCTAGCAAGAAGGAACAAATACTGAGACATGCAACCATCTCAGAAATACTAAATGACCAAAGCTGGCACAAAGTAAGATGAACCACACAATCCATGCAAAGTTCTAGGAGAGTCGTAAGGCAGGGAGACAGAAAGGACCACAGTGAATGCTGCTGGATGGGGATGTGAGGTGAGTATAGGAACTCGCTGGGCCGATGGCGTGTTCTGTACTTCATCTGGGTGTGGATTATATAAACGTATCCATCCATCAAAATTCGTACTATCTCCCTAAAATCTGCATTTCACCGTGCACAAATATTTAAGCATAATTAGGACATTTGTTACTTGCAGTGCTATGTGCTAGCAATTCTCACGTCATCTTCTGTCAATTCTAGGCCCAACTAAAGGTGCAGACACACTGAGGACAAGTGAGCCAGGTTTCTCAGTCTTGGAGAAGCTACAAATAGAAGAGGAGGGAGAATATATCCTGTGGTTTAGGACAAACTAAAGGAACCACAGAAATTCAGTGTTCGGGCCGGGGAGATTGCACAGTAGAGTAAGTGCTTGCCTGGCAAGCACAAGGCCCTGAGTTCAATCCCTAGTACCACAAAAAAAAAAAAAAAAAGAAAGAAAGAAAGAAAGAAAGAAAGAAAGAAAGGAAGAAGGAAAGAAATTCAGTATTAACAGACTGACAGGTAACAGATGGGGGGTGTGGATAAAAAAATTTCAAAGTGGGGAGAAAAGGTTAATTATAGCAAGGAAAGTAGAAGAGAAGATATTCCTAGAATATCTTCCTGCACCAGACAGCAAACAAGGCTCAATGAATCATGTAAGATATCAAAATCATAGACATCAACCTGAAGTAGTGCTCATGATCAAATCAGGAACAAGATAAACAGCACACTAAGTAACTAAGTAACTTCGAACTTCTCCAATAAAGATGCAGCAAGTCTATGCTGATGCAAAGAAATGAATGAACTGCTAACAATGGGAACACCAATTAATAAACAACAGTCATGAGACAAACAAACAAACAAAAAAAAAAATTGAAACAATTAGGTTCCAGTCCTCCATGCCTGTATTCCCTACATTCTAGGAGGCCAGCCTCAAAATTTTAACTAATAGAGTGACTGACGGTTTCTTTTTCAAGAGATGAGATTTTCAAAAGTGACTGTGGCAATGGCTATACAACTCTGAAGGCACTAAAAATCACTGAGATGGTCAGGTGGTTAAACATGTATGTCATGCAAATTATTTTTCCACAAAATTGTTACCCAAAAGCCAACCTAAAGAAAACAAAAGGCCCCTTTTGGCTCTTGATTCTTTTGATACTTCTCTGGGAGTCCAAGGCTGATGACATCAACTACAACACAGTGTGCTGCTATATTTTAATTAAAGGTAAGAAAGAAAGCAGTTTTTTGTTTTGTTTTGCTTTGCAGAACTGAACTGGGGATTGAACTCACATCCTTTCTATTGAGCTATCTCCCCAGCCCCAAGAAGGAAAGAATTTTAATTCTCAGTCTGAAGGAAATCCACACTGACACCAGACCTGGAAGCCTGTCTCAGCTCTTCCCACCAGCTGTGTGACCAGTTGGTAACATCCTTTTTCCTCCAAAGGAAAAGCAAAAGCAGCAGACCTCTGCCTAAGTAGTCATACACAACCTGCCAACTTGGTCCTCAACTCTATACCCTCAAGCAGACTTGACATGAGCCTTGCTGTCAGAGGGGCTGGGACTTAGCTCCTTAAACTGTGCGGCCTTGGGCAAGTGAAAGTCACTCTACACACCTACAAGAGGAAAGTCAATACTGTGACCTCTCTGAGGTTCCAAGGATTTAATGACAAAGGCAGCACCAGATAAACTCACTTAATAGGTCCAACAACCTGGCCTTCAACAGCAATCCTTTTATGGAAATCACACTGTCTGAGTTATAAGGTAGGTCCTAGTTACTAAATTCCCAGAATACTCTGTTAGTCAAGAACTTCAATAGCTGGAGCATCCTCTCTAGCCGATATTCTGAAGCTGCTTAACAATACAACCAGGAAGACATGCAGTAATTTGGGGAAACAGTAGCTAACAAGTGAAAAACTGTAGTACCTATTATTTCAGCTATAAAGTTTATGCTTGCAGGGATTGGGGATACAGCTCAGTGGCACAAGCACCTGCGTGGCAAGTGCAAGGTCCTGAATTCAATTCCCAGTACCAAAACAAAACATCCCAAAATTATGCCTGCATATAGAAGAGTACTCAAAAATCTTTACATGCTTTAAGGTAAGGTTGCAGATGATGAAATACAAGCACTCTTATACTCTTACAGATCAATGAGATCACTCCTCTAAATTCTTGTCCTTTTCTTGGTTAATTCCTGAAGCTACTCTGAGGAAGGCACTAGTAACACTTTCAATTTGCAGATGAGAAAACTAAAGTTCAGAGAGGTTCTTTTTTTTTTTTTTTTTGGCGGCTTATTCCACTGAGCTATCTCCCCAGCCCCTCAGAGAGGTTCTTTATCAACGCAAATTCACAAATTTAAGAATGAACGCAGGGGGCTTTTGGGTTAGCTCAGTAGTTAAAGTGTCTGTGCAGATAACCCTGTCAGGCACAGGGGATGGCAGTTCAATCCCCAGCCCCACCATTAAGGCAGCCTGAGCCAGCCCAGAAAACAAAAAAACAAAAAAATTCTTTTCAAAAAACAAATAACCAAAAAAAAAAAAAAAAAAAAAAAAAAAGAACGAACACAGGCAGCCCAGTCACTGAACCTTTGCTGTTAATCTTTGCGCTGTTTCCTCAGCTCCCACATTTGGTCTGTTCATGCTGCTGTTAGAAATTCCCTTTTCTCACACTTTCTTTAACCAGTCTTAAACATCACTGTCCCTCATCTATCCCCCTCATCCCTGGTCTATCTAAAATGCCACTTGCAATATGGGCATTGTGGTGGAGCATACCTGTAATCCCAATATTTGGGGGTCAGAAGCAAGAGGATAGGTATGATGTTAAGGCCACAGCTTCAGCTAAGTAGAGAATTCGACACCAGCCTGGACATGACACCCTGACACCCTGTCTAAAAAATAAAAGAAAAAAAGCCACTTCCTCCTTGCAGCCCTCAGTCCTCCACAGAACTTGCTTTTCACAGTGTTTGGCTATTTTTTTAATTGAATATTACGGTTATTTTTGTCACCCACTGCACAGACGGTTCTTTTGTTGAACCCCACAGCACCCTCTTCATTTACCTCAATCTGAGTAGTTCCTGGGCAAGATTTCTCGCTTTGGCAGATAAAAGTGTTTTTGCTTTTTTTTCTTTGCTAGAGTTGAAAAAAGATAGAAAGACTGGAAGGGAGAAAAGAATGGAAAAAGGCTCTCTTCAACAGAGATATACCTACACCCAAAGCTACTCTAATCATTCCAATGGCTACAGATAAGTATGCAAACATTCACCTGGGTTCTTCTAGCGAAAATGCATTAGGTGGTATTCGACTCAAGCTTGGTCTTTGCCCTCTTCCCAGAGATAACATGAGGAAAAAATACAGTAACAAAACACTGGCTTTAAAAGGAATCTAAGACATTCAGTAAAACTTCATTCTCCAGGTAAAGAAACCAATAGATGGGAAACATGATCTGCCAAGGTAACAGTAGGTGGAATTCAAGTTTCTGGCTCCTGTACATTTCTGCTAAGACAATACTAATAGTAAGGGAAATAGGCAGCGATAGTTTTGGCCAGCGAACTTTTTAAGTATATTCACACTACCTGTAACTACAAACTTCACTGTATTCAAATAACAAGCACTTTACTCTCACCAGAACAAATCATTACCCTTCTAAACAAAAGGTCACCTGACTTTGAGTACACAGTAACTAACAAAGCTTAAGTAATTCTCCTGAAAGAAAACCACTGCCGCAACCCACTCACCCACCCACTCTCTCCAGGACACATAGGACTGAAGAAAGAAAAGACTCTTAGGAATGGAGTGGGAAAGGGCTCCTCCTCTCGCTCCTGGGCTGACGGGTCACCATAACAGGCAGAGGCCAACAACGTGGCCGATCTGTGAGACTGAGGAATGACAGAAAATAGGACAGGAGAATAAGAGCCCCGGGAGGGGACTGCAGAATTTGGGCAGCCGGAGCTGCCGAGGGCTGACAGTGTTAGAATTTAGGGGTGATAAGAATGCACAACAAAGGAGATCATGGATCACAGTGCCCAGATAGAGACGGTAAGGGGAATGAAAGAACCCGGAGAGCGAGCGCGAGCAGCGGACCTCCCACTGTTCCAGGAGACGCGCCATGTCCGCATCGTTGTAGTCGCGAATATCCTTCTTCTTCTTCTGCGGAGGCGGGGCAGTCTCGCCGGGCTTCCCGGCCGGGCCTTCCGCTGCACAAACTACAGCTGGAGGCAGCAGCAGTAAGTCAGAGGCACAAAGCAGGAGCAAAGCCGCGCGCACCAACCTGGAGGCCGCCATCTTCGCCGTGCAGCACCGCGCAGTGAAGGATGCCGGGCCAGCGGCAGCTTCCGGCCCCGCCCACAGGCTCTCTTGCCCGCCCCCGGCTTCCGGCCCAGTTCGGGGGCCTCTGGGGCCTAGCCCGGGCTTTATGATCCCGCCCACCCGGTTTTCGGGTCGGCCTCTGGCTCCCAAGCCACCCCCAACTTCCGGCCTGTCTCTTGTACCCGCCCCCGCTTCCGGGCCCGCCCCCACGTAGTGTACGCCCCACCCCTGTAGCCCTTGTCCTGCTGGCCCCGCCCCCAACCCTGACTCTCCTATCGGTCCCAGCCCCGTTCTCGTTCCGCCAGCCCCCTTCCAGAAGCCCCGCCCACCAACAGTTATTTGCCAATGGGTCCCAGCCCCGTCCCCGGTCCTCCACCCTCACCCAGCCCGAGCCCCGCCCCGCAGGCTTTCTCCTGGGCGGAGCAGGGCGCTCCACCTTACAGGATCGCGCGTTCCAGTCCGTGAGATCGATCTAGAGTGCATTCTGTGTTTTCTATCCGCTAGCTGACTTTTTCTCTCACCAGTTGGGTCCACAAGTCTCCGTAGAGCCTTAGGAGCTGCCGGGAAAGGCTTCAGGGTTTTGCTGGCGAAGTGAGTTGGCACTGGACGTCCTTCTAAAAGGGGCCTCAGACGAGGCCTTTTAGGGGTTCTGCTCCCACCAGGCCTCCAGCTGCTGCTGAGAATAGCCAGTTAGAAGTCAGCGGCAGGTCAGCAGCTCGTCCAGAGCATCACAAATGGGCCCTTCCTCGTCCTGCGTGTGACAGATGGAGCGGTGTACCCAGTTGCTAGTACTGCTGCCACCCCAAATGCAAGATAGGCTGTTGATTTTAATTACCAATTTTCATTTGTTTGAGCAGAGCCGTGGTGGCGCACGCCTGTAATCCCAGCACTTGGGAGGCTGAGGCAGGAGGATCGGTGTGAGTTCAAGACCAGCCTGGGTTACAAAAGTGAGCTCAAGGCCAGCCTGAACTGCATAGCAAGACCCTGTCTCAAAAAGACAATAATAATAAATGAAACAGCTTCAGCCTATTTTCTGATTTCAGCCTAACACTTGGGTTCTAATAAGTCGTTTTAAAGGCTGAATCATGCTATTTTTAATGTCTAAAATGTGTTGCCAGAGATGCTTTTGAAATTCCAGGAGTTTTACATGGTGGCCATGCTGATTTATTTTACATTTTTAATTACAGGACAAGACATAAAACACTCGTGCTGTCAAACTTCCAAACATTACAAAGTACAGACCCCACAACTCTGCTGCACACTGACCACAACTACCACTTTGTCCCATTGGTGTTTCAGGCTGTTGCTCTATGCATTTTACTGAGTTGCCCAACAGGAAGCAGTTTGATTCTTTATACAGCTACACAGTCTTATTCAGGATTGTTGTACCATCATGAGCAGTGATCAGTTTCTATAGTTACAACTAAAGAGCAGCAATAAACAACCTTTCTTCATGCTTTGTACGGCTGTGATTAGTAGGCTTCTCATAACAACACTCAAGTTTTTTAAGTTCAAACAAGATAGCATCTTTTTGTGGCCAATATTTCTTTTGCAGCAGCAGGTGGAAACTGAGCATCTAAGGTTGATGGTCACAAGTTCCAGGACTACTACTTGAGCTCCAACCATCTGCATGACCTTCAACTAGAGGAAAAGAAGCCATGCCAAGCAGAGCATGCTTCCTGATAGGGTCAACTTCTTTTAACCATCCTTCTTGGAGGCTACACACAACATTCTGATCTCTGGCTGGAACCTGACTCTCCCAAAAGAAGCTGAGAAATAAAGTCATACCGCTCTTTACTACACTCTTAGTGGCACTGTTACCAAGGGAAAGGATAAAGATGTAAACTACATTAAGATAGATGCCATTTGTCTCCTACTACGATGGTGACATATTCTACATATTCCTGCCTGCATATATGTAAACATTATGTGGTTTCCTATTGATACCAAGCAGAAACAGCTCATAGAGAAAAGGAATTTTTTTCTTTCCTTTTCATTCTGAAATCATAGGGGAAATGTCACGAGCTTTGTCCCAAGGGCATACAGCTCCACCCAGTGGCTTGGAGCACTGTCCTGGTGCAGTCATGCTAAAAAACATGTGCAGCTGTACGGATCATGTGCTGTTGGGAGGGGTCGCCCTGGTAACTCATTCCACCAGCTGCCAAGTTAAGGTGCAAAAGTACTGCAATTCTTGGCCCACATGCTCTAGTTAGAGAATAAAGTCACTTTGTGTTTTACAGAAGCTGCTAGGATTGGACAAAACGTCCCAAGCTTAAGACTTTCATCTAGGGAACAAACTCTTCTGGTTTAGAATCCACTGATGTGAAAACATCTGGAGCCAGGGTCTTCTCAACACTTTGATATTTTAACTACATTTCAGTGTTTTGGATCGTGATGCAGTTCAATTCTGGAGGAACTTATTTTTAACATCCCACCCTACACCAAGAACCAAGAGAAGCACTGATACGAAAATGAATACAACAGTTGTGTTCCCTGATCTTGGAGATTTGTGAGTAGGAGAGGAAGTAGATTACATGCAGTGAATACAGTACAGTTCACAGGCCCTGGAGGGATTTTTTTTTTTTTTTTTTTTTTTTTAGACAGTGTCTCACTCTACTTCAAGGTGGGCTTGAATTCATGGCAGTGCTCCTCCCTCAGTCTCCTGTGTTGGGATTATAGGTGTGCACCATCATACCCCCTTGAAATGACATGATCATGATGTGTACCCTCATTTTAGGAGGAGTCCTATTTGGCAATTGTATACTTCACCTGAGGCCACATAACCAATAAGTACAGATACAGGACAAGTAGCCGTGCCCAAGTATAAGGGACTATGAGGTTTTCTTTGGTGTGTTTCCCTCACTGAGGCATATCTGAGCTAATGACAGAAGTACTCTGTGTAGGATTAATATTGACCTCACCTCTAAGGAGTGCAGAGACCACAGAGGGGAAAACTACTTAGTATCCTAATCTGGGCCATCCTGGCTCATGTCCTCCACAGAGGTTGAGGGAAGTTTCTAGCACTCTATGAAATTAGGCAAGCGTGACATTCAACATGCAGAAAACCTAGGATGGCAAAATTAAAATCCCTAGGACCATAAGGCTGTTGTGCCTTTGATGGGTGAATGGTGGAAAGGCCCATGGAGAAGGTTCAGGAGTGGGTTGTGGATGGAGGTGATCCGGCTGAGATTATGACAGCTTGCAGACTGGGCCTGCACTGCTATTTCCCAATGTCCATACCTTTCTGAGTATGGCTGAGTAAAAGTTGTAGACATCTAGATTGTGGTTCAATAAAAACACACTTTTTTTTTTTTTGTAGTAGCAGAGAGGTTTAATGAATATATTTTATAAACACAGCAATACCCTAGATGTGAAATGGATACTAGTGGATTAATTTTCTCTCCTTTCTTGTCTTTTTGAGACAAAGTCTCACTATGTAGTTTAGGCTGGCCTCAAGCTCACAATCCTCCTGCCTCAGTCTCCCAAGTGCTGGATGTATAGGCATGTGCCACATCTTACTTAAGTCCTTCTTCCCAAGAAATAACAGGGTTGTGGGGACAGTGTTACATCATTGCTTACAAATGCAGGATGCCAGTGGTGACACTCAAGATCTGTGCCCAGCTCCAACTGACACAAGGGCATGGAAAGGAAATGCCAGGGGACTAGACATTCCAAGTGGCAGTAAATCTTTCCACTCTGGTTATTGCCCATGTCATACACTTGATCAAAACGTGGTCAGGCATGACTTGTATTCAGAATCTAAGAGGCCTGAATCTTCTTACTCATCTTCTGCAAAACTCTGAAAAATGGAAGCTATATCCAGAGATCACTGGCCACTAGAGGAAGGTGGACACAGAACTTATTGATCTGTGAGTGCAACCTTCACCTCCACACAAAGGTGTGCTGGTAAATAACAGATGAAAACTTTCACTTTCGCAAGTCTTAGGACCTGAATTCTCAAGTGTTCCTGACGAGGGATGACTAGTTCCACACATAAACCTCCTATGTTTATCCTATCTCCAGCTGGACAAAGAGGCAGAAGCTAGCTACGGAAATGGGGAGGAGACAGGGCTGCTGGTGGGTGAGGTCCTGTCCCATGAAGGCTTTTGGATGAGAACAAAATATGCCAGCAAACAGGACACCAGCTAAGAAGAGTAACCAGAGTCAACCAGGGCATCCTAGTTATACTTACGGGGAGGACTAGAACAGGAAGAAGGGTAGGAATACATTCCCCAGATACTGAAAAGATACTGAAAGGAAGGAAACAAGGAGTGATGTTTGGATAGGCACAGGAGATTCTTCAGATGGAAATAGCCCAGGGACAGCAAAAATAAGAGAGAGCCACAGGTGTGGAGAGGTGCAGTGAGGTAAGGAAGGACCATCAGGTGGTGGTGTACGCCCAGTACAGCCTGGTAGTTGGTTCATAAAATCTGGGCTCAGAGCGAAAGCTGGGTATCAAAACACAGAGCATATATAATGGAGTATTTATTTAGGAAAGAAATCCTGACACATACTACAATAGGGATGAACCTTTAAGACATTATGCAAGGTGAAAGAAAAGAGCTAGCCACCAAAGGACAAATGTGATTTCACCTCAATTAGGTATTTAGGACAGATTCATGGAATCAGAAAGTAGAATAGTGGGTGCTGGGAGATAGAAAAAGTGGAGGATTTGTTCACATACCTGTCTGAAGCCAGCTGGTAGAGGTCCCTCCTACAACAGGTTAGAGGGCAAGCCACTCCCAATTTCTGGCCAAACCCTCAACCTGTTCTTTCTTCAAATCGTATTCTTCTGTATCTTACTAAAATCTACTACGTGTGGGGCCTCCATCCAGCAAGTAAGACGAGCCTAGGGTCAGGGATCATTAATGATCCCATTGATGCGGGCCTCACCCTTAAGTCTTCAGCATCCCCAAAGGCATTATGACACTGGCGGTTCATTTTCAGAACAAGAATGGGGAGGTCAAAACCATAGCAAGTGCTTGGTATCTTTTTTTTTTTTTTTTTTTTTTTTTTAATTTAAAACAGAAAAGAGGGAATAGACGGAGCTCTCTACAGAAAGCTATGACACAGTGGCTCTAAGAACAGACATAATAAACAAGCCCTCTTCTATTCTCAAATTATACTAAATTATGCTACAACACAGAAAACTCACGTATCAGTGGCTTCACACAACAAAAAACCACTTTGACAGCGTGCACAGCACACCCAGTGTGGCTCCAGATGGGGTTGTGGCAGTTCCTCCAACCACAACAGCCTCCTTGCAGTTCTAGCAAGGTGCTCATAAAAAAAAAAAAAAAAAAAAAAAAAAAAAAAAAAAAAAAAAAAAAAAAAAAAAAAAAAAAAAAAAAAAAAAAAAAAAAAAAAAAAGTGAAGAACGTCATACTGGCTTCCACTGCTTCAGCCTGGAGGCACTGGCATCCCTTCCACTGACCTTTGCATGATCATGATGAATCACCTGACCAATGACTATAGGAGGAGCATTTGCATCTGCCACAGTGTTTTTACCTTCATTGTGCAAAGACTGTTGCCCTTCCTGGAGGTAAATTTCACAGGGAAAGGCCTCCTATTACTTATTATGTTATTCTGGGGCTGAGTGCAGATGGCAGATGCTCCAGATGTTTGTGGAGTGAATGAACAACGAAGTAGCACCTGGAAGGGTCAGTTCCATGGGAGCTTCCTACCTAAAAATAAAGCAAGGAGGGTTTGGAAAGCACTCTCTACAATTGGGAGACTTAAACGAAACCCTGTAGTATACAGTTGGGGCTGCATGCAGGCAACAGAGCTCCTTGCTAGGGTTGGACTAGCGAGTCAACCTGCAGAAAGGGAGACAGGGCTCAAAGGACACCAAGAACCAAGAGGCTTTGGAAAGAAAAAAAAAAAAAAAAAAAAAAAATCTAATCCCAGAGCAGTGTCACCAAGGAACCGGAGCGGGGGTGGTTTGACTTGTCTCTCGCAGGAATTTAGAGCTAAGGACTTACGTGCTGTTCCTGGGTTACCTCTGATTTGTCCAACTGTTCTTCTGTTACAAAAGGGGGGGGGGGAACGGTTAACTCTACAGAATTACAACTTGTTTAGAAAGTCATCCAATGTATCACTTCACTTTGCAAAGAAAGTTGTTTCAAGTAGATTCCTGGGTATCCCTAAGGACTGCAGAGTGATGGTCTATTCATTCCCGATAAGCTTCCTAACAGCACAACTCAACTATCTGCTCTCCAAACTGGGCTCGTAAGAAACTGAAGGTCATCCTAGCACGCACACCTGGCTGAAAAAAAGCGAGCCTGAGTTCACGGGAGTGTGATCCGGTCAGTTTCAGGAGTCGTCGGGCCTGGCCTGCACAGAGGACTTTTGCAGCCAGCCCGTTCCCACAGAACTTGGTCCAAGGGAGCCCGAGGCTGAGGGCGGTTGGGATTCTTTTGTCTCCAGACTTTTCGAGGTCCCCCAAAGAATCTGACGCTCATCCCTGTCTAAAAGGGAGGCTATAATGTTTACCTCCAAGGGAGTTTTCTCTTTTCTAACAATGGCCGTTACACAGACGAAGTTAGGAAGAGGCAACCCGCTGGTCTAGGCGGCTGCTCGGGGGCCCGTGGGACACTCTGCGACTCCGCGGTCACTGGACACTTGGAGAGAACTAGTACGAGATCACACGATTCATAGAGACTGGCCCCAGGAAGTGTGGTTCAATGCCTGCGCTGCCTACCTGAGGCTCTTCAGTTTAACGGATAACTCTGGGCGTCCGCCCCGAACTCCCCACCACCTCCCCTACCCCGCCCTGAACTCAGATCCAGCGCTGCTTCCCTCATTCCTCACCCTACACAGTCCATTAGGACCCATGCAAACGAGAGATACGGCACCACAAAGGGCGGGAAGCTCGGAAGACCAACCAAGTCCCAGAGGGTCGCCAGTACACGGTGTGGAGCAGCCACCGCCCTTTATCCCGGTCGTGGGTCACCGCAGCCCTGTTCCCCGGCCGAGCAGAGCTTACGTAAGGCCGACTGGCGGCTGTGCCAGGCTTCCCGAGGGCGCAGAGCCCCAGCTCCTTCGCCGAGCACCGCTGGAGGCCGGGACCGGCTGCGGTGTGTCGGGCGGGGCGGCGGCGTCCTCCAGGCCACCCGCTTCCCGGGGGAGGAGCAGCGCTTCGCGCAAGCATCCGGGAGCGGTGAGGGGGCGGAGGAAGGGCGAGAAGAGGAAGCGGGATTTAAACGAAAGGCGGTGACGCCACACAAAAGATTTCTATAGGCTCCGGGGCGCGGCGCGCGGAGAGGAGCAGCGGCAGCGCCGGGCCGTGCTCGGGGACAGCGGGCGGAGGCGGGCGCGCTCGGAGGCCTCGTCCCGCCCTTCCTTCCAGCTCTCCCGTGCGCTCGGAAGTTAGTGGCGGGCGACGAAGATGGCAGGAGCCGGGGCCCGGGCGGGCGTTCTTAGCGCCGCAGGGACCTGCTAAGAGGGGCCACCGGGGACGCGCGCGGGGCCGCGGGGCAACGCAGCCGGCCGCCGGGATGAGCGCGCGCGCCCGGGGAGGGCGTGCCGCGGCGCCGTGCCGCGCTCTGTGAGCCCAGATCCAGCCGAGGGATCCGCCGACCACACCCTCGGCCCGCAGCCGCCGCCGCGCCGCCCCCCACCCAGGCCCGGTGGCAGGACTTGTGCCCGTAGCGGCCGCCGACGCTGGACGGTGCCAGCCGCTGGAGTCGCGGCGTCTGAAGCCCACGTGCGTCGCGGAGCTCGGGGTGGCCCGGAGCGCAGAGCCCTCGCGTCTCCACGAGGAAAGGATTTCGGTTTCAAAGAGAGGAAGGAAGGAAGGACAACTCCCAGGTCCCCGTCCCGCCCTCCCCGCGACGGGCCGGACCAGGCCATGCCCAGGAAGGCGACGGCGGCCCGGCCGAAGGGACTTTCCGGGCGGCGCGGCGGCGAAGCGCGCGGACTGTGAGTGCACCCCGCCCGGTTCATGCGCCCTGCGAGCCCCTCAGGAGGCCGGACGCCGCAGCCCCTCGCCGCGCCTGCGAAAGCCGCCCGGCTCTCCCGGCCCGCCGCGGTGGATGGCATGATGCCGCGCGCACGGCGCCGAGGCGCGGGCCATCAGAGACGCGGGCGCAGCGGTGGAAGCGGGGTCCCCAGCGGAATGCCAGTGCCCCCCGGGCGCGATGGCTAGCGGCAGCGCCGGGAGGCCCACCGGCGAGGCCGCGTCTCCGGCTCCCGCGGGTGCCGTCGGCGGGCGGAAAAGGCTGATGTCTGTCTGTGATCACTGCAAGGGCAAGATGCAGCTGGTGGCCGACCTGCTGCTGCTGTCCAGCGAGGCACGGCCAGTGCTCTTTGAGGGTCCTGCCTGCGCGAGCGCCGAGTCCTTCGAACAGTGCCGGGACACCATCATAGCGCGCACCAAGGGGCTCTCCATCCTCACCCACGACGTCCAGAGCCAGCTCAACATGGGTCGATTTGGAGAGGCGGGGGACAGCCTGGCGGAGTTGGGCGACCTGGTGGTGTCACTGACCGAATGCTCTGCGCATGCTGCCTACTTGGCAGCAGTGGCTACACCAGGTGCACAACCTGCACAGCCCGGCCTGGTGGACCGCTATCGGGTGACCCGCTGCAGGCACGAGGTGGAGCAGGGCTGTGCTGTGCTGCGGGCCACTCCGCTGGCTGATATGACCCCGCAGTTGCTGCTGGAGGTGTCGCAGGGTCTGTCGCGCAACCTCAAGTTCCTGACGGACGCTTGTGCCCTGGCCAGTGACAAGTCGCGGGACCGCTTCTCTCGCGAGCAGTTCAAGCTGGGCGTCAAGTGCATGAGCACGTGCGCGTCGGCGCTGCTGGCCTGCGTGCGTGAGGTGAAGGCAGCGCCCAGTGAGCTGGCGCGCAGCCGCTGCGCGCTCTTCAGCGGGCCGCTGGTGCAGGCGGTGGGCGCGCTAGTGGGCTTCGCCACAGAGCCACAGTTCCTGGGCCGAGCGGCTGCCGTGAGCGCCGAGGGCAAGGCGGTGCAGACCGCCATCCTGGGCGGCGCCATGAGCGTGGTGTCGGCCTGTGTGCTGCTGACCCAGTGCCTCAGGGATCTGGCGCAGCACCCTGACGGGGGCGCCAAGACGTCGGACCACAGGGAGAGGCTGAGGAGCTCGGCCTGCGCCGTGTCTGAAGGCTGCACCCTGCTATCTCAGGCTTTAAGGGAGAGGTCTTCGCCCAGGACTTTACCGCCAGTGAATTCCAATTCTGTGAATTAGCACCCCCTCCCCGTATTTCACCCCCAGGCTAAGGGAAGACACTTATTCTCTGTCCCTCTCCATGTATACCAAAGAAATCACAGGTGAACCCCATCCCACGCCCTATGCTCAGTGCTACAGAAGAATCTTTGGAAAGGCAGGACCAGTGGTCCCTGGTCTGCGCCATCCTGAGTGGCAGAGGAAGGTTGTGGATAATGGTCTTGGTATTACCCCTCACCCCACCCCAGTCCATCGACTAAATTGATAATTAATTGGGCAGGAAGGTGGTCATGGGTTCAGTTTTTTTTTTTTTTAAATTGAAAGAAAGGTTACCTCAGTTTTCACACCTTAGACATGGATGTAGCTACCTTTTGTATGTGTTTTTTTTTTTTTTTTTTTTTTAATAATTAGGAGTATACTTGGTGTGGAAAGAGTATGACTTTGCTATGTGGTTTGCAAATGGGGGGAAGCTACTGTGAGTGTGTGTTTTATTTTTAATTTACACTATAGAGTGATTTTTACCCCCCAATGTCAAGTTTTTACCTTGCATGTACTGGAGTATTTATTTCATCTATTAAAACGTTATGTTTCTCAGAAGGCCTTGTGCAGTTATTGTTGGCTTTTCAGTAACTTGTTTTGCATGGTGCCTGTCACCTCTGGAGAGGAAAAGAGGAAAGGCTACTCTAGAGTGGGAGGGTGCCCAGCCCTCACTGCCTTGCTTGCTTGAGCAGCCTTGAAGTCAAGAAGAGACAAATGTATACAACATTGTGTTTTTAAGAAGGCAAGTGACAGGTCAGTTGTGATGGACACTTAGTGTGGGTCTTCTCTTGGCGTCTGGTTTCTCTGGGAAGTAATTTAGCTGCCTTTGTTTCTGGTCGTCTTCCCACCGTGATGAACCCTGCATCAGGCCATCGAAGTCTGATTTGTATTCTGCCTGTTGTTTCCAGATGAAAGCATTTCCTAATCCTGTGTGGGACGCTGGCCTTCCCCCCAGCTTGCAAGATCTGTGCTCTGGCCTTAAAGGGCTGTGTACCAGTGAGTGCACTGAGCACTGTGTACCAGGACTTCAGGAAAAATGTAGAGAGGCTCCTAAACTGGTAGAGGCAGGGGTATGGTGGACAGTTGAGAACTTTCTAGTTCACGCCACAGTTGTATGATTGTAGGCAAAGTGCTTGCTTTTGTGACCTTGACCTAAGACTTGCTGTGGTTGATTATATGTTGAAAGAATGCTTTGTTGATTGAAATTTGGAGTTAGGTTAAGATAATTTGCCTACTCTGTAGAATTTAAAGGATTTGGGGTAGGGAATTAGTAAGACTGGAGTGTAAAGCTTTGCTGAACCTAGTTAAATATTGAGCACTTTAATACGAAAAGAAGAACTAATTTGCAGTTTTTGAAGTCTCGGAGGGTCACATGGATTAAAAACGTTTTTGCTTTAAATATTTCCAGTTTATATTTTTCTTAGGATTTATTGTGCTTAAACCTTGGCCACACCCACAGATTCGAAGCATTTTCCACTCTAATGCATTAGAGGAAAGTCATATTGACTGTTCCACTCTGTTGAATGGCCATGTTTATTCCAGGGATATGAAATTCAATGAATAAAATGTCTTTAACCTAGTTTGAGTAAGACCAGGATGGTATCAGTGTTCTCAGTCTGCAGTTTGAAAGGCTGAAAGTGGTAGGGTACATACACGTCTTTTAAAGTGGCCAAGGAAGAAGTCGTTCTTCTCTCTTGGGTCCTGGCAGGTGAGACCTGTTTTGTTGGTTTGAAACAGGATCTCAGTAGGGACCCCAGGTTAGCCTTGAACTCTCCTCCCTCAGCCTTGTGAGCATTGGGAGGGTTAAATGCAAGTAGGCCCAGCTCAGATTTAACTTTTTAAAGTAAAAGATAAAAAATGGCTAAGGATATTTATCCCCCTTTTCCTTCAACAAAGTAGTTTGGATCAGGTTCAGGAAGATTTTGGTGGCGAGGCAGTAGGACTTCAGTGCCCTTGACAATCCTACATGCATCTAGAAATTCTTTGTTTTTGTTAATTGGTTTGTATAAGTAGCAATAAAACTTATAATCATAGTTCTTTGAGCCAGTGCAGATCACAGAGAGTAAACTAAAAGGAACAGACTCAAGTGCCAGACATTTATAAATTTGATATTTGATTACGAACAAAAGCATTGCTAATTTTTTTCTTGGGCTCATTCACTTACAGAAGTAGTTTTCAGGGCAGTGTAAATCAATAAGAAAAGAAAAAAAAAGCCTACTTGCCTTATCTACTTGGATGACATGAACTAGCCAGCTAGCATATCAATCTTGAATCTTTTCTTAGCCAAATGATAGTCACTTGTTTCAGTATGGTAAAGGTCTGGGTATGCAATATTAAAAACAATCCCTAGTTTCTCAAATTTAATAAAATTTCTAACTTAAGAACAGTCATATTTAATCCTACCCCAACCCTATGTGAGATCAAGTTCAGGGTTCTTGTCCCCAAGCAGGTGCCTGTGATGGATTCTGCTTGTAGTTTTTCGTAGCCAGTTTTGAGAAGCCAGAAGGAACACACACATCTGTGTCTGCATTGCTTGGCTGGGCAGGGGACTTGGACACAGGTCTTTGGCACTTCAACTTTCTTCCAGTATAACCAGGTTGCTAAACTTGTTTTTTAAATAGTGGCTGATTTTTTTTTTTTAAAAGGAGTATCTCTGACCTATTTCATAATAGGGTCTAATAAGGTCAGCAGAGATTCTGGTTCCAGGAATAAAATCAGGATGGCCTTGTTTCTCTCTCTGTCTCAAAATTAGAGGACAGGAGAGATAATTTAAGATGCCACTCTGGGTTCTTCTGACTTAATTTCGTACACAGGCTCAGTACCTAACAAAAGCCATTATTTATGACAGTCTACTCAAGGAAAAGGGACAGAGCAGGCTTTCAAATATAAGGCAACTCCAAAAAAACATCCCTGTCTTTGTTAGACTGTGTTAAATTTGGCCTTATTTTTCATTCTAGGGTGATGTTAGGAAATTCATTAATTGTGTTCTTGTGTTGTCTGCCCAACCCCTATCATCTTCTTAGTTCTGGAAGTATCAGTTAATGTCTGATTGGTTATTTTACACTTTCTTTTTGAGCTGGCATAGGGATCTAGAGTATTTGGCAGTTTGAAACAGCTAATTTTAACAGAAACACCTGTTTTTCCAAATGTGCGTGACTATGGTAACATGCAGATCAGGCAGAGGGTTCGAAAAATGATTGCTTGAGCTTCTCCTGAATGGTTGGTAGGGAAGAGAGGAGGATGTGAGAGGACTCCTGGAGACTCGATGGATTCTAGCGTGCACGCAGAGAGGTCTGCTCCCTGAACTGACCTAGACTGTCCAGCCACTGGGACCTGAGGCCTTCGCTGGCCTTCAGTGGGGTCACAGATACTTGCCTTGCCTCCAGCAGATTCTCTTTCTGATTTTTTTGCTTTGCGGGCTTACATATGAAGGTACTCTGTCTATTCTTCCCAAGTGATGTTACCTTTTAGGGTTGTTTGGATGGGTAAATTGTCTGCTTCCCCAACAGTGGCATAAAGCTCAGAATGTATTTCAGGTTTTTGTTTTTCTGAGACTGGGGTCTCCCTATGTAGTGCAGGCTGACCTTGAATGCGATATATAGTCTAGGCTGGCCTTGAATCCATGGCAACCCTCCTGCCTCAGCCTCCCACGAGTATTGGGATTGCAGGCATGTGTCGCCATGTCTGGTGCAAGGCTCAAAATTAACTGCACAGATACTTTGAGAAAGAAAGTATGGAACTAGCATCTATGAGTGGAGTCCATTTAACTGTAAACTCATAAACGTTTTATAGAGACTGATACATGTAGGCTGTCTTATGAAGTGAATATGCAGAAGAAGCCTGCAGCAAGTATGAACAAATAGTTAAGAAAACTTTCCAGAAATGAAAGTTATAATGCTCATTCATTTGGCAAATATTAATTGGGAGCTAATGTGTGGTAGGTACTGAAGTACATCTGTGACTGAGACAAAGCCCACTGCTGCGGGGCTGGGGGCGTAACTCATTTGCCTGCCTGGTAAGTGCAAGGTCCTGAGTTTGATTTCTCGTACCAAAAAAACATGAAAAGTTACACCACCCCTTGGGAAAGTTGCCGTCTAAATTTGGTACTGCTGAGCCGGGCGTGGTGGCGCATGCCTGTAATCCCAGCACTTGGAAGGCTGAGGCAGGAGGATCGGTGTGAGTTTGAGACCAGCCTGGGCCACAAAAGTGAGTCCAAGGCCAGTCTGAACTGCATAGTGAGACCCTGTCTCAAAAAGACAAAAATAAAAATAAATAAATAAATAGATAGATAAATAGAAAAATAAATAAACAAACAAACAAATAAATAAATTTGGTACTGCTGGAAGTTGAATACATGGGGACCATCTTGGCTCTGTTTAGTCTGGAGCACTGGGGCCAAGCCCCTGGTGTTTTGCCCAACCCTCAGGAGAACCTGTGGAATCTGCTGGCTTCTTTTCATCCCTCCAAACTCTGAATCTAAAGCACAGAACTTATGTATCAGGAGGCAGTGGTGTTCTTCACATGCTCCATCTGCTTAGTTCTTGAGAGCTTTTCTTTAAGTAGGAGAGATTGATTGGGGTTCTGTCAACCTAGAGTCTTTGGCAATCTAGATTTTCCTCATAGGGACTGTGTGTGTGTGTGTGTGTGTGTGTGTGTGTGTGTGTGTGCATGTGTGCTCACTCGCTCGTGCACCCCTTGAGTAGAGTTTTTCCCCACTTCCCTACCTTTTAGAGGTGAACTGAAATTATGCACTTGTAAACAAGTGACGGAGCTTTATGCTGTTAATCTATTGTTGACTTCACTTTAAAGGCTATAATCTACTCATGAAGTGCACCAACAGTTAGTGTGGTCCTTTAGAATCAGGGCTGGTACTTATATCTTCTGTTGATCAGTAGATACACAAATCTTAGCTCCAAACCCAGACCCCTGATGGTTTCTGCAATCTGGCAAGATATCCAGGTGATTTCTGTCACATCAACACTTGAGTGGCTCTGTCCAGAAGATAAATGTGGTGGCTATGACCTAATCATGGTTTTATTCCTTACTGTGGGAACTTGAGCATTTTTTTGTTTACTTAGCTCTTTGTATATTATGTAATTGGGTCCTTAGAACTATCTCACGAGGCAGGCAAGTATTACTCACTGGGCCTGTCATCTAAACGTTTGTGCCTGTTTCCCTGTTGTAAAAACTAAGCCAAATATTTATAATGAGTTTCCACAAAGTGGAAGGCCTTGCAATAAGAATCGTTCTACCTGGTTCATAAAGTTAGGTCATTGCAAGTGGTGTTAAAATCAGTTCCTTCCTGTAATACTGCCTTTACCTTTCCAGACCTTTGACACAGCAAGGGTGCCCCATGACATCTGTAGGGATTGCCCATGTATAAGCGTGGCTGTTTTCTCTCAGGCGCCCTCAAAGAAGTGCTCTGTGTAGTTTCAAACCCATCCAGATCTACTCAAACATTGGATGTCTTAAGATTTTGAAACCACAGTCTCAGCCAAACATTTCAGGCATCACGGAAGTTGAAATGCTAAAAAGAGTTGTTAGCATAATTTATAAATGGATCCATTTACTGACTTTAAACTTCATGATTTACAGTTTGATGTGTAAGTCTGTTCAAATACTTAGTACCTATAACCGGATTCTGTTGTAGCAGACGCAGAGAGAGGATTTTGTTAATCCTGTACCAGAAAGGGGAATACATATGTGATACATCCAGCTTTTCCTGAAAGCCTGCAGTTGGAACAATAGTGCATCAACCAGAATGTAGACAACTTTAGATTTTGCTCAGATTTTCCTAAATTTGGATATAACTTAACATCCTACCATGCTGGATGTGGTAGCATACACCTGTAATCCCAGTACTTGGGATGCCGAGGCAGGAGATCACTTGGTGTTCAAGACTAACCTTGGCTGCAGCCAGGCATGGTGGCGCACGCCTGTAATTCCAGCACTCGGGAGGCTGAGGCAGGAGGATTGCTGCGAGTTCGAGACCAGCCTGGGCTACCAAAGTGAGCTCAAGGCCAGCCTGAACTGCATAGCGAGACCCTGTCTCAAAAAAAAAAAAAAAAAAAAAAAAACAGACCTTGGCTGCAAAGTGAGTTTAAGGCCAGCCTAAACTCTGTAGTGAAAAGTTGTCTCAAAACAGCAACAAAATTTCTACCAATTAAGCAAAAGAATCTGATCAGTTATCTTTGTTATATTGTCAGTCAATATTTTAGGAGAGCTGTTGGTGATAGATCTTCAGAACTTGGAAGATGTGTGGCAGGATGGTGTAGTGCTTATCAATACCCACATAGTATGTAAGGTTTTTTCCCCCCTGATAACCCCTAGCTTCCTGTTATAAAAGCAATAAGCCATACCAGCACCTTCCTTCAGGTAGAATTGTCATATACAGACTTTCCTAATAAGTTTCCGTGGCAGCTATGTTTTACTAAACCTTCCTTCTCTTGTAAGTTCTATGTTAAGGACAGGCCAAATAGCTCAGTGGACTAAAGCGCCTGTTTACTTAGGCAGAGAGCAAAAGCCAGGTTTGATTTCTATCTTGTCATGTTGGCTGTGCCTCCGGAGTGTGCTGAGAAGTGGATTGAGACCGAGTGTGGTGTCGCACACCTGCAGTCCCAACACTTGGGAGTCTGAAAACAGGAGAATCACTATGTAGTGAGACCCTGTAAACCCTATACTACATACATATAAATAAAATAAGTAAATAAACAAATAGTTCCTTGTTAAGTTCACATACGATCCTTGTTTGTTTGACTAGGAATTGAATTTGAAAGGCATGAACAATCTGTGTTAGAAATGCTAGGGGATAGCTGGGTGGTGATGATGCACGCCTGTAATCCCAGGACTTGGGAGGCTGAGGCAGAAGACCTGGTGTGAGTTCGAGACCAGCCTGGGCTACAGTAAGTGAGCTCAAGGCCAGCCTGAACTGCATAGCAAGATCCTGTCTCAAAACAAAAACAACAACAACAGCAAAAAAGGAAATGCTAGGAGACATTATCTGTAGAGCTGATGAAAATATTGCCTGGTATTTCAGGCACTGTGATGATAGGCTTACACTATACAGTAGTGATTTCCATGGTACTGTTTCCTTTCATGGAACTTGTTGCAGACATGACAGAGCTGTGGCTTGTGACTAAAGAGAGTCCCCAAAAGAACTTTATGTCCAATTTGGCTTAGCCATAATGATTGATAGTTCAGGAGAAAATAGTTTTTCCATTTGGAAGAATAGTTGCCAACATAACTAAAGGAAAGATGTAAACTATATGAACGATTTGTTTTTTTTGCATGGGGAGGTCCGGGAATTGAACTCAGGATCTTGCACTTGCCAGGCAGGTGCTTGTACCACTGAGCTATAGTCCCAGCCCAATATGAAAGAATTTTAATTTTAATTTTATCGTGGGGCTCAAGGACTTAAGTTCTCTTTGTGTCTGGAGCTCAATCAAAGCTTTGTGCCTGCTGACATTTCTAGAAACACTGCAGTTCTTGACTTCATCCTAAACTAGCGTTGATTCACGCTAATAATAGAAGAGTGGGTAAGCTCATTGTCAGAGAGGGTCAAGTTGTGGACAAGGACACTATATCACTTATGAGTTAGTCTAGAAAAATGTCAGGTTTTAGCAAGACCAATGCTAAATTTCCTGATTTAGCGAACATTTTACTAGATGTCCATATCAGTTTTAGGTATGCTGTTTGTATTCTCTTATACGTTGGTTAGCTATTTATGTGTTGCAGCAACACAATACCAGAGGCAGCTGATTTTGTAAAGAGAAAAGGCTGTTAGCTCCCTATTCTAAGGGGTCAGAGACATGCCTTCTTTGAATCACTTCTGGCAAGAGCTCTCAGTCATGGTTATGAAATGACAGTTATCAAGTAGAAGTCAGAGAAACACACACACACACACACACACACACACACACACACACATCTTGAGTGAGAGATGGATACAGGCAAGTCCTATATACCTTTCCAAAGGACTACCCCAGTGACCAAAGGACCTCCCATTAGGCCCCCAACTAATGGTTCTACTACCTCTTATAGCACCTCTCTGGTGAGCAAGCCTTTAGTCAGTGGAAATTTGGGGGACACTAACCAAATTTACAACTATATTACTTTTTATGGCTTATATCTAGATGTTCTACTGAGTGCCTTAGGCACTCATAAGGTGGCTAGTTCATGTGTATGAGACTGGACTGTGAACATGTGATACTGGATCATTGATGTGTGATACTGTATTAGCCCCGCTAACTGGCTTATCATAATTCTGGGTGTGGCTTTGTAGAACTACTAAGACAGAAGCCACACCCTGGGTTTGAGTAGTACCAAACAATGTACTGGTATCCTAGATCAGATAAAAAGGATAAAGAAGACATGCTTGCTTGCTGCCTCTGTTTCCTGCCTGCCTTGCCATGGACTGTTTCTTCTCTGTCAGACCCCTCTGTTGTGCCACTCTGCCTTGGGGCTAGCTGACCATGGACTGAAATCTGTACAAACTCTGAGCTACAATAACCCCTTTCTCCCTTTAACTTGTGGGTGTCAGGTATTTTGTCCCAGTAATGAGTAATTCTTATTTAGGAGCAGTCACTCAGTAACACAGCTAACTTTTACAAATAATCCTTGAATCCGTGTCCTTTATGCCTCACAAGAAAATTGATCCAAATGCTATTTGTTTTGTTATGATTGAAACATTTTCTAGTTATGGACAACTGCAAACATGAGCCAGGGGAGGCACAGCTGTCAGGGTCTCATTGGATACTCGAAGAGCAGTGAGCATTGCCAGGGGACGTGGAGAAAGCACCATGAATGGCTGTATAAATGGGCTCGAGATCATGAATAGTTTTCCTTCTTGGGTATATGAGGACTATTTACTTTAGCCACCTACTTTGTTTTTTGTGCAGTACCGGGGATTGAACTCAGGACCTTGTGCTTGCCAGGCAAGCACTTATTCTACTGAGTTACCTCTCCAGCCTTGAGGACTGTTTACTTTAGGAGCTACAAGAAAGCAGTTGTTTTTTTTTTAATAAAAAAATTTAAAAAGTTAAATATTTAAAAATTGTTCAGGTGTGGTATTATTGCACACCTGGAATCCTAGCACCAGACAGGCTGAGGCAAGAAGATTGCTGCGAATTTGAAGCCAGATTGGGCTACCAAGTGAGTGCAAGGCTCTTCTGGATTGCATAGTGAAACCTTGTCTCAAAAAGATTAGATAAATAAATAAATATTTAAAAACTGATCTTACCTTGTCCCATGTAACCATGGCCGTGAAATTTTACATGGTATGCTTATCTATAGGTTATCAAATCTGAGGCCTAAGAGATGTTTCTAATTTCTTAAAAATAGTTTGAAGCTGGATGTAATGGTGTACCCCTGTAGCCCCAGATTCTTGAAACACCAAGACCAGAGGAGCATATGTTTGAGGCCAGTGTGGACAACTTGGTAGAATGCAGTTTTGGCGGCCTGTGGGCTCCATCCCTGGTACCGAGTCATTTGAGAAGTGAATTCTGCAGCGTCCATTGGGAGTTCACTTAGATTTTTGGATGAATTTTAAACTAAATTGTTCCTCTAGCCATTTTGTGCTCCACTATTTCACCCTCTCCTTTGTCTTTGGTGGTGGTAGTGGGTGGTGTCCAAGAAGAAAATCACTCACAAACTTCTCTCAGAATATAGCACATGAGCTGGAGCTATCTGGGAACCAAAACGTTGGGAACCTTAGCCTGGATTTGTCACAAGTCCCCAGTAGAATGTCTCAAGTCTGTAGATGAGGATGCTGGCTGGAGCAAGGGGCCCTGGGAATAAAGAACTGAGCTTAGGACAAAGAGAGGGTGATGGAAAGGTAAAAGGAATCCCAAGAGGCCAGGGTGAGCACCAGAACTGATGTCTCTAGAATCCTCTAGTCCATGTTGTCAGCATTCTGGGGCCCTTGCAGCCATCATGGCACCCAGGGAAGGATGTTGTCACTGGAATCCATCATTCCCACTCTGAGCCCAGTGATCACGTGTCACTTATGTGGTAGTTCCCCTGGATTGCTTTTCTATGCAGCTGGAGCAGTTCTCAGTTAGAGGCTGTAGGTACCTGAAAGAGTGGGCTTTATTCCAAGGATCAGGGTCATTTTCTGCTGTAATTTCTCAGTAGTGTTGATACAGAGCTCCATGCTAGTCCTGGAGAAGGTCTGCTCCCTAGGAAGCAGAACAGCTTCCCTGTCCCACTTAAGCTATCAGCCTGGCCTTGGGTTGGAGCCTGAGAGTAGGAGCAGGAAGATTTATCTGAAGATTGATCCTGCACCTGGCTCCCCACTGTCTGTGCCTCACCATGCACCAAGCTGGGTAGCTGGAGAGGCACTTCAGTGGGGGTGGAGGCTCACTGATAGACTGGGGGCATCCAAGGCAGGATCTGTTTCATCTCTGCCACCCAAGGGTGACTACGAGTTTCAGTATTTCTTTGTGTAATGAGCAGACACTTATAACTGGTGTTCTCTGAGCTCTAAATATGTGTACCAGGAACTTTGCATGTGCCTCTCAACACTTTTTTTTTTTTTTTTTTGAGACAGGATCTCACTATAGCTAATCAGCAAGGGCCTAAGGCATGAGCCAATGACTGACAGCCCAGCATTCTTACCACACGGCTATGGTGAATGAATACAATTCCAAGGTGGAGTCCCTCTCTCTTTGTGGTCATATGTGCCTAACTTGGTTATTGATTAACCTGACTAATGACAGTTTCTGGGGGTTTTCTTCTGAACCTCACTTAAGCTAAACCTTTGGTCCTAACCCATTCTGGGCCATTTGTAGAGGGTTCTAGCTACCCAAGGCTCCCTAGTAAAGGACCCAGGCAGAGCTGGTTTTGTGGACAGGGGGCTTTTCATCTTCCTTTCACCAAGCACCTACAGGGTACTTGAGGAAGACTGGGCTTTGGTTGGTGCAGTAGCCTCCCCTTGGAGCTTTAAAATGCAAATGTCTCTGTTACTCACCCACTTGTGATATTTCCTTGTCCCTGCCTTGACCTTTGGATAAAGGCCATGCTCCTCAGAGAGTCATCTCTAACTAGTTTGTTCTCTCTGGGCTTCTGTGCAGGCCACATCCAAAACACTCAGTGCCACCCAGCTGGCACCCCGCCCCTCCCATTGTTCTGCCTCCCTTCCGTTTCCAGCTGTGGCACAGCTGCCCTTTCTTGGGACACCCGCCCAGCTTGTCCATCTTAGCACTCTCCCCATCCTCTGTCCCAGAGGCCACCCCTCCTGCTGGTCCCTGTAGTATGCTGCGCTCATTCTGCTAATACTGACCAAGTTATTGTGATTCTGTTTACCTACCCATGTTCCCAGTACAGATTGCCCAAATGGCAGCGTTGTCTTATTTCTGGTGACTAATACAGTCCCTAACACAGAAGGCCCTGGATGAGCACTTCTGTGTGGACGCCTGTTGTGTTCACACGTCCTATCGGTCTTTCATGGGTGAAGAAGCTGAGAATGAACCATTCCATCACTTTTCCTCTTGTCTGGGTTCCAGTAGTCAGTGGCCAAGCTCTTTCCATCCTGTAGCACTATTAGGAGCTGTGCTAAAACCTGCTAGTCCTGGGCCTTGGGGACTCTGAGCAATGAGACTCCAACTCCAGATTGGCTCTATAGCCCAGCGGGGGTCAATTTTGTCGCCTTGGGTCTTCCCATTAGTCCTGTCCCTCTTGCAGCAAATCCAGGCCCTAAACTGCAGCTTCCAGCTGGCACAACCTTCACACATCCTTTGAGTACTGATGGAATGCCTCTGGAGCAGCCCCTTCGAGGGCTCAGTCCTTATTTTCCCAACCCCCAGCCTAAGCCTGGGCTCCGATCCTGGAACTCTCCTTCTTGTCTCTGTGTTTTGCTTTTGTTGGCATCTTGCACAAAATGCCTTTCCCACCCCTCTAAGCAATGGGTGACCTCTGTAGCCCAGATCATGTCTAGAGACCAAAGATGAGGACGGTCCGTCCATCTGTCTACTCGACCGTGCTGCCTTGGCATGTCCGGTTGCTGATGCTCCGGGGATTTGGCTAAATTCCTTGGGGACTGGGAGGGCCCTTGTGTGGATGGAGGTCTTCTTTCAGCTCCTCTAGGAAGGCTCCAGCCTTAGACCTCAGCTATATCTGGGTTTAGGACAGGTTCCTGATAATGAGTCTTGCTCTCTATCAGGGTAGTGCTGGTCCAGCAGCGTTGGGAGTCAGGGTGCCGCCCTGGGAAGCGAGCCTTTCCCACACATGGATGGAGAATCCTACTACTCCCCAGGGAGCCCTTGAAGCTGGCATAAGAATCGACTGAGAGAGTGACTCCAGGCTTCCAGCCCCGTAATTGTTATGATATAAAGATTGCTCCCAGCTTCCCATAATCAGGTTTTGGTTATAATAACACGCTGAAGCCAGGTTCTGAGTGAGCTGTGCCTACTTTTTCCTGCACAGGCTAGGTTGCCAAGAGTGGAGGAGAAGTTTGAAAACCCTGGAGAGAAGAGAGAGTGTTGTGTGAGAGCCCAGGGATGCAGCCCCTATAAACCTTGGGGCTTTGAGGTCAGCAGCACAGTGGCATTTGGCTGAATTTCTCAATTACACCCACTACTTAAGTAGTTTCATTTTTAAACATCTGATTGTTTAACATTTGATTATTCAGATTATATCTGAAAATATAAGATTATAGTTATGCTACCAAATCAAAGAAATGTTTGAAACAAAGTACATAATTGCTTAGCTTTTCCTGGCACAGCTGCTCCCTCCTGGACCAGCATCTTCAGCCACTGGTGCTAAAATGCTGGTTTCAGATGCAATGGAGATGGGCTGATGAAGAGCTGGGCCATAGTCAGTGGCTGCTGATGTGCACTGCTCCAATCCCTCCCTTGTGGGGCCAACAGTGACATGGGGCATTGCCCATGGCCAGAGAGGTACTGGGCTCTGCTGGGACCCTTGATGTTCTCACAGTGGTGTGGGGCCCTGGTGTGACAGGTACCTAATGACCTGGCTTCTGTCAGTTGGGCTTTTAGCTTTTAAAGGAATTCAGAATGGGTTAAAAGGAGAATAATGACTCCAGTGTTCCTGCATGGGGCACATGCCAAAACAGAGACCAGAGATGCCCATCACTAGGAGTGATCCCAGCTCAGGATGTAAAAAGATGGCAGTGAGGTCGGGTGGGGTCTGTGCTTCCTGTGCGCGGATCTCCCTGCCTGTTCACCACACAGAGCTGTGGTCCCGGAGTGCCTGTATCCTAATCCTTGGAGATCAGCTTCCAGCCGTGGAAGCAGGCTTACTGGCCCTCTCAGAAGGAGCCCACTTCTGCATCATTTCCCACCATCCGGTTGGGCGACCTGCATATTGAGGGTCCTATTCCTGCTGCTATGGGCATCCTGGAGCTGCTTCAACTGCCAGCTCCTGGAACCTACTCTTGGTTGTGCATCAGAATACACGAGTGTGCCCCATGCTGAAGAACAACTGATGCTCATACAAGAAACTTGCTATTCAGCAGTGGTGGCCACCCAAGCCCTCAAGCCCTACAGGGCTTAGAGGAGTGAATCTGAGTTGGTGGTTTTTGGGGGAAAACCTTTTGGGACAGAAATCTTGGCTCCTGGCTCTTGGAGTAAGTGACTCAGCTGTCATTTCTCTGTTTTTTGTTTGTTTGTTTGTTTTGTTTTTTCTTTTTCTTGTCTTTTTGAGACAGGGTCTCACTATGTGGTTCAGGCTGGCCTTGAGCCCATTTTTGTAGCCCAGGCTGGTCTTGAACTCACATTGATCCCCCTGCCTCAGCCTCCCAAGTTGGATTACAGGTTTGTGCCACCATGCCTGGCTTTTTCTTTAATTTAATTTAATTTTATTTAAACCTCATTTATTTATTTGTGTTATGGCCAGCTCAGCCTGCCCTGGGGGTGGGGCTGGTGCAGCATGTGGTGCTAGGGATCAAGCTGCAGTCCCTGCGGTTGTCTAACCTTTCCTAGGCAGGCACTTTAGACTGTTGAGCCATCTCTCCAGCCCTCTCTGTTCTTTATCTGCATCATCTCATCTGTAACTCTCAGTTTCAAGCCCAGTCCTGTCTTTTCCAGGAGAAGGCTATCACTCTTGGCTCACAGACCATTCATCTAACTCATTATTAAAGCTGACCAGAAAAAAAAAAAAAAAAAAAGATGCCAAGATTGTCTTCAATGGCCCACTCCTTAGGAGAGAACTTCACCCAGATTTTGGTCAGCAGAGAAGGGGGTGTCACCTGGGCTTGACTTCTGTCTCTAGAGAGGCCTTGTTCAGGAACATTGTGGACCACAGGTTCTGGCCTCGGCATTTTTATTGATATCAAATACTGGAGAATATATTAATTCTGATGCCATGAGATAGCAAAGCTTTGAAGCTTATGTGCAACTAGGACACAGGAAGAAGTAGAAGATTGGATAAGGTGTAGTGGTTTGGAGTGAAAGGTTGCAGCAGCGCTTAGAAGCTTTAACTCATGACACAAACTTGGGAGCCTTTGGGCTCTCTAGGATGACATAACATCCTAGAGAATGGGGAGCTGGCCTGAACTGTCCCCTAGATCTGTAGTTCTGAGATGTTGGCTGAGGGCCAGAGCTGATCTGTGATAAAGATTCGACATCTGAGCAAAGTGGAAAAGAGGGCTGTGAAATGTAAAGTTGTTTACATACTGATACCCTCCTTCCCTTTAGTTATTAAAAAGTCATGTCATAAAAGCAATGGTGAGGGCTGGCCAGATAGCTCAGCCAATTAAAACCCAGCCTGCTGTGCCGGCCCTCTCCCCCGGGGCTTGCAGAGCTGGTGATTGAGACTGAGCCTGGTGGCAAGCTGAGCCTGGTGGCAAGTGCCTGTACTCCCAGAGTTTGGGAGGCTGAAAACTGGAGGATCACTATAAGTCTGATCTGTGAGTGAGACCCCGTGGACCATGTGCTAAATACATAAATGAATAAATAAAAATAAAATAAAAGTAATGGTGGTAGTTGCACTTTTTAGAAGCACTCATGCACTGCAAAATTAATTATTATTATGGTTTGCATCTGGATATCCTCCCAAAGCCTTGGGCATGGCAGGATACATATCCCTTCTCCTCTCACTGATGCTATACTGTCCCTGCCTACCCTGCCATGGGCTGTTTCTCCCCCATGTTGCCCTTCTGTCGTGCTGCCCTACCTTGAAGGGCAGCCAACTATAGACTGCAACTTCACAAACTGAGAGATAAAGTAAGCCTTCTCTTCTTTAATTTCTTTTTCTTTTTCTTTTTTTTTTTGGTGGTACCAGGGATTGAACTCAGGATGCTGTGCATATTCCACTGAGCTATCTCCCCAGCCTCTCCTTTAACTTGTGAGCCTTGGGTATTTTGTCTGAAGAATGAGAAAGTAACTAAGATAATTGCCAAGCTGATTTTGATGCTCCCAATATTGAAAAACTGTGTTACTCAATTCAGAAGTCTTAAAATCTGAGAACCACTGGCTTTGTCCATTCATGACCTTATTTTGAGTCCTAGGGGTTTTGTCACCAAATATATGTTTGAGTATGTACATTGTTTTAAAGTATGTCTAAAAATACATATTTTAATGGTGAATTCAAGCAAAGGTATATTTTGGAATGCTGTGGTCTCTTGTTATAACAAAACCACTACTTGATTGTGGGTAGTAAATTTATCTTCAATTTAACCAGGTTGAAGAAATATGAGTATATATTTGGGACAGGCTGAGACTGTGATTCTCAATTTTTTCTCTTTCTTTCTTTCTTTCTTTCTTTCTTTCTTTCTTTCTTTCTCTCACTCTCTGTCACTTTCTCTTTTTTTGTCTTTTTGAGACAGGGTCTCGCTATGCAGTTCAGGCTGGCCTTGAGCTCACTTTTGTAGCCCAGGCTGGTCTCAAACTTGCACTGATCCTCCTGCCTCAGCCTCCCAAGTGCTGGGATTATAGGCCTGCACTACTATTAACTCTACATTGAGATGAGCAGGAAGGCTTGCTAAAGTTCCTGGACTTCACTGCCAGAGTTTCTGAGTCAGTAGCTTTGGGACTGAGCTGGAAAGTTTCATGTTTTCACAAGTTCCAAGGTGATCTCCCTGGCTTGAACCATAGACTGAGCACCACTGGAGTTGGCCACTATTAGCCTTGGCTGCACACTGGGTTTTCTTGGAGAGTTAAAAGTGCTGATGCAGGCTGGGGAGATAGCTTGGTGGTCTAAGTGCATGCCTGGCAAGCACAAAGTCCTGAGTTCAATCCCCAGTACTGCATGCCATGCTGGCCCTGAAACCAGGCATGGAGGTAGATGCCCGCAATCCCAGAAATAGGGAAGCTGAGACAGGGTCACAATGAGCCTGAACTGTGTAGTGAGACCCTGTATCCCCAAAAACAAACAATAAAAGTGCTGATGCCACTAAGTATGATAACACATACCTATATAACCTTTGCTCTTTGGGAGGCTGAGACAGGAGAATTGCAGTCTGAGGCCAGCCTGGACAGGTTAGTGAGAGCCTGCCTCAAAAAATAAAAAAGGGTGGGGATGGAGCTCAGTGTTTGCCTAATGTGTGAAGCCCTCATTTCAATCCCTAGTATCAAAAATATTTTTCCAATTAAATTATTAAATCAATTAAAATATAACTAATGCTATGCATGAGTACACTGCAACAGGATTAGTTGTTTCCTCATCATTAGACTTTTTTAAAATTTTTTTCTTATTTCAGAACCTTTGTTTATTCACTCATTTTTATGGCTGGCTCAGCCTGCCCAGAGGGCAGGGCTGGCGCAGCATGTGGTGCGGGGATCGAACCGAGGTCCCTGAATCCGCCCAAGCTTTCCCAAGCAGGCACTTTAGACCACTGAGCCATCCCACCGGGCCCCAGTTTCCTCATCATTAGACATTTTGGTTTTGTATTTTTGTCAGAAGACTGACCTCTGCTGCCCTCCATGACCTTGAACAAGCTGATACCTTTAGGACATGTTCTTATTTTATATTTATGCATATTTTTTAGCATTGGTGATGAACCTGGGACCTTTGCACTGATTTACATCCTAACCATTTTTAATTTTTTATTTTAAGACAGTATCTCTTTAAGTCACTAATTGTTCCAGGATAGGGTTGAACTTGAGATCCTCTTGCTTCAGCCTCCTATAGTGACGGGATTATGGGTGTGAGCCGCCATGCCCAGCTATTCCTCATCCTTTTTTCAAGGTCCCTGGACTAGGTCATTTCTAGGGGTGCCATTCATGCCTCTAAATTGTTGCAAGTTGTGGGTCAGCATGAATGGACACTTTCTTTTCCTCGGCGTCTAGTCATGTCTATCAATCTGGGACTTGCTGGAGTTTCTTCAGGGACTTGCTGGAGGGCACTGGGGTGATCCAGGATCTGTTTCTGACCTGTGGTGTGACACTTTCATACCAACCAAGTTAATGATGAAGAAGCTGGGCCAGGCTTACAGGCAGGAGTTGCTGAAAACGACCTCTCAGCAGGAGGAGCTTGTTAATGAGGAGCAAGTTATTTGGCACTGGGAGTAAATATCCATGGTGACAATATAACTGTCACCAGCTGTGTGTAAAGCTCTTCCAGGCCCCTCACATATGCTGTCAGTTTCAAACTTCTAGAACTGTGGGAGAGATAGGGTTTTATCCCCATTTTACAGATGGGGAACTGGAGCTCAAAAGGGAAACAGGAACTGCTGTCTGAGTGTGGCAGGGGTGAGGAGGAGTGAGTGAAGACTAAAAATGCAAAGAAAACCAAGATAGGCTAATGCTTGTTTTTTGAGTCTGTGGGCCAATGTTGAGGGCTAAGAAGGGATTTTCTGGAGCCAGCATTGCTTTGAAAAGCTTCAATAGGAAGAGCTTGAGTCTTGGGCGTTGTGTTCTTGTCTCCTCAGCTTCTCCTGACCCTGTGAGTCCAGTGCAGTTTTCCTCTTGCCCAAAGAGCACGCACATCTGCCTCTTCTTCCCCTTGCTGGTTTGTGTCTCTGGGGATGGGCCACTTAAAGACCAGACTCACAAAGCAGTTGAGAAAAGCTGCACCGGAAGCCTCAAGACTATCTTCCTCATGGAATCCACACTAGGACTGCCAGTGAAGGCCCTCAGACCCTCATCTCTGTCCCCAGATATAGCTGGGCTATAACGCAGGGCCTTCCTAGGCTGGTGGTGGCGAAGGACAATGAGCAGGAAGGCAGCTAGGTCATGAGGAGGATTCCTGATTTCAGTGTTCTTTGTCCCAGTTTTCCCTAAGAAACACTACCCTGTATAAGCCTGTGACACAGGCCTGTGTCTAGGCACTGTTAGCTTGTTGAGTTCTCTTGTAATTCTTGAATCATCAGCCCAGGTTCCCAGTGGGAGGCTAGGGGTGGGGAGGTTGGCTTTCCCGAAGTCCCAGCTGGAAAGTGATGGGAGGAAGCCTTCAACCCCGGCACTGTAGTTCCAGAATCTAGGCAGATGCAGGGAAGCCCCATCTGGCTGAGGCCAAGGCTCTGAAGTTTGTGCTCCTGAGTAAATCATACCCTCCAAGGCAAATGTTGTAGGCAGCTAATTTAGATAGAAATATCACAGTCAGTCAGATAGGGCTTGACGCTGAAGGAGACAGCACCGAAGACAAGATGTCTTGCAGTTGTGGGAGAAGACAAGATGCCTTGCAACTGGGGGAGAGACAGACACTGTTTCTGTGGGCCAGACCTGAAGATAAAAGGTTAAACAAATGCTTGCCTCCATAAAGACAAGAATCCAGATTGATAATCACTTGAGGAAGCCAGAAAGAGTCACTAACCTAATCCCTACAAGAGAAGCCCCTATTCCATTCATGACCACTTGCTACATGATTCACTTCCCCATTTAGGCATGGATTTAATTAATTTCACCTGAGCAAAATTACTTGCAATAATAGTGACTGACCATGGCCATGTCCCACCTTCTGTGTGAGTTCCTATGTTTTCCACCTTTGGCTCGCCTCACCTCACTGTTTTGCTCTATAAAAATCCCCAGAAAAGACAG
Organism: Myocastor coypus; assembly: GCA_004027025.1. NCBI lineage: Eukaryota > Metazoa > Chordata > Mammalia > Rodentia > Myocastoridae > Myocastor > Myocastor coypus. The sequence continues at coordinate 36,971 of PVJA010010730.1, forward strand.
ACTTCTGGGCTACCTTCTTGGGCCCCCTTCTGTCCATCTGTCGGAGAGAAGTTTTCTTTCCCCCAATAAATATATCCTGCTATTAACCTCCATTGTTCCTAAAATCTGTTCTTCAGTTTTAGAGAACATGGACTCATCCCAGGTATCTTTCAGGTTGGGAGTTTCATTCCCCTACATCACCAACCCAAGCCCCCGAGTCCTTCACAGCACAGCTCTGCCACCTTTCTGCTACACAGGAAGGACTTAGAATTTTCGTCTTCCAAGACAGACTTCTGTTTTAGAAGAGAATGCTGGGGAGTCAATAGGTTGATAGAAGAATTTCAAACACTGAGTGTGAAGGAAGAGAGGTCACCCTATGTGGGATTCTGCCCTCTTGGGCCAATTCTACTACACGAGTCTTACTTTTCATGCTGTCTCTTTACTTTTGCCTTTCTATACTTCGATGCAGTTATTGTTTGAAGCGTACAGGGAAGCACAAACTCTGAGCCCAGTTTCACCAAGATGCAGAGTGTTCTAAAGCTGACAGAACAGCAGCAATGTATTGAGCTCATGTTAAACACTACATACTTCACCTGCTTTCTCAGTTTACGCAACACCCTTGTAGGATAGGCAGTCTTATTACCATTTCACAGATTAAAGTTTAAGACACTTTGGGAAAAAAAAGAAAGAAAGAAAGACACTTTGGGCAACTTGTCCAAGGTCCTGTAATGAATAAGAGGAGCCAAACTTTGGACCTAGGGTTGCTTCTACTCCAGGATTTGTGTTTCTGTCTGGTCTCATTGGCCCTTTTCTGGCTTGTCTACAACCACTATAGTTGTGTTCTGAGAACATCCACCATGCAGGGGCAGAAGTGCAGCTTTGCCTCCACTGCTTGCATGCAAATTACTGCCTGCTTCTGTTAATTTTGCTTCCCTTCTTACTGAGGCTGCAGCCAGAGCAGAAACTGGCTCCTGGGGCGGCCACCCTGCCAGCATTGCCTCATTCCTTCTGGACTCCTCTTGCAGCCTGAGGGAGGGCCTCAGGGCACTCAGCCCAGGCCAGCTGGCCAGGAGCTGCCTGGACAGTGACTTTAGCCTTGGTTTTCTAAAAAGTGGGGTTTGTTCCTAGCAGCTTTACCCAAGAGGAAGGAAAACTCGGGCAATCACACTTTAGCTGACCTTAGGCCTCTGTGATCTTAGGCCCTGTCATTCAGTGAAGTGCATGGATTACTCAGCTTCTCCATTGTGCAGCTGCAAGAAATTCTTGTGCCATGTCATCTTTGGTTGTCCCCAGGGCAGTGTCTTTCTGCTGAGTCTTATTATTATTATTAATTATTATTATTATTATTATTGTTATTATTATTATTATTATTATTGGCACCTGGAATCAAACTGAGGACCTTACACTTGCCAGGCAGGTGCTGTGCTGCTGAGCTATATCCTGGCTGAGTTTGTTTTTTGTGTGTGTATCTTGAGGTTCAGGATCCCATGGGGGTATCCAGAGGAGGTGAGGTTGTACTTGACAGGGTGCTGAGCCAGGCCTGAGTGGAAGGGCTTATAACACCTCCCTCTCTGGCTCTTTTTAAGGAGCACAAGGTCTAGAGGCAACTGCGAAAGAGCTGGGCAGGTAGAGACAGCCAGAGGCCAGGGTGTGTGGAGGGGTTGGAACGGATGAGGCCAGCCAGCTGCTGCACTGGCCCAGAGGGCTGCACAGTCACCGCTGGCCTCTTGGGATGGGGTGATGAGCGAGACCAAAGTCCCCAGATTTCTCATGTTTGGAAGAACAGTGGCGGCAAGGAAAAGACTTGGCCAGAAAAAGGGCTCAGTAAGGAGCACAAAATAGACTAGGCTGACCTGAGGGGCAGGGATTTAATCATCACAGGTCTGAGGTGAGCCCTGGGCTGGGAGAGAGAAATAGCATGGAAGGAGACGCTCAGGAGCCACCTCTTCCCCAGCAGAGCTGGCAGAGGAGACAGGCAGAAAAGATCTGGTGCCTCCAAAGTGCTGCTCTGAACACAGTGGAAGCTTAAGCCTTTCTTTGTTTACATGGTTATACATGGAAAGGACTCATGCCAGAGCACACATGCTCATGTAACCTGAATTCAGGTCCTGAACCAAGAATGACCCCAGGCCAGGCCACTCCCTGGTAGGCTCTTTCTCCCTTTTTCTTATTCCTCCAAAGGCTCCACCATCCTGACTCCCAGTTGACTGCCTGAGTTTGTCTTCCACCCAGTGTGTTGTGCAATCTGCCCACACTGGTGCGCGTCCTGCAGTCCACCCACTCTGACGTCAGTCTTCTGCGCTGGCACACACGTGCGGTGGCCCCTGTCTCAGCCCTCTCCTGCTGAGGGGGTTGCTCACATGATTAGGAGCAGAGTCACAAGAGTGTCTTTGTCCCCGGTGAGCATGCATCCTTCAGGCATCCTTTGTCTGTTCAAAGCAGACGTCGGGCCACAGAGCACCTTCAGTGGATGGAGACACTGCCAAATGCATGAGCCTGCGAGCGAAGCAGTCAGCAGATGGAGTTAGAGCTCTTGACCAGTTAGAGATGCGTGGAAGCCTTGTGGGGGGAGGACCACTGCAGAAATATTTTGCTTGTGCCTGAGACCCAGCTCCAAGCCACTTTGCTCCTGGAAAGTGTACCGGGGCTGTCAGAGTGGGGACCACACCCCGTCCCAGCACCAAGCTGCCAACAGTCATTTTAGGTTTCTTTGACTCAGCTAGGAATATCCCTAGGCCAAGTTTTGTTATCCTCCTCCACCCCCCTTTCTGGAATATGTGCAAAATTTAAAAAAAAAATTTTTTTTTTTTTTTAAAGTTGGGCTTCCCCCTGGGTTTGTGACATGTGTTCTACTGTGTTCCTGTATTTCTCATGCTTCCATCTCTCAAAGCAATTCACAACCTTGCTGTGATTTTAATGGTTTGGAAAGCCTGTGGTGGGGGAGGGGGGAGGGGCAGTCATGCAGTTCCTGCTGCAGGAGGTGACGGGCCATGGGTGCCCCTCAGACCCTGGGGCAGGGCCAGCAGTGCAATGGTGCAGAACCGGCCCTGAGGAACATGGATCTGTGGACAAGGTCTTCCTCTTCTGGAGAAGTACTTGCCTACAGACCATAAAAGGAGCTTTCAGCTTCCTTTGCATCAGAGAGAGAGAGAGAGAGAGAGAGAGAGAGAGAGAGAGAGAGAGAGAGAGAGAGAGAAGAAAAAATATGTGTCTGTTAAACTAAATACTTATGTAGCCCAGATGTTACTCTGAGGCCTCCTTACCCCACAAGAACTATGTAAAATCAGCTCAAACCTCTACTGATGCCAAAGCCTATGGATGTCAAAATTTCTCCTAGGCTTCAGGCACTGCTGTACTCTGAAGTTTTGTTAGTCAGGTGGGTGCAGGGGTTTGTAGCATTTGCTTCACCCAGGGCCTGGCTGAAGTGTGGGCTCAGTTTCCACTCAAGAGTCCATAGATACACACAGCATCTACTTTCTGTAGGGTTCCCAGGTGACCTGACGAGTAGTTATAAAGGAAGAGGAGGATTTGATTTGAGAAGGTTGGCTTTGAGGGAAGAGAAGGACCCCTAAAGTCTAGCAGATGGGGGTTCAAATCCCAGCTCTGCTGCTTATCAGCTAGTGACCTTTATTGCGTCACTTCCCCCTGCTAAGCCTCCACTCCCTGTGCAATATGACAGTGTCACTCCTAATGCTATGATGCTGCAGCATATGGGAAGCGACAGATTGCCAGGTGAGGTCATGCACTGAGCCGGCGCTTACAGCTTTCTAAAAATGTTCTTTCCCCTTCCAGAGCTCACCTACCTTCAGAAGCCCTGGGACGCAGTATCTTCTCACCTGCAAGGCTCCTCATGGGGAGCTCTGGAGAGGGGCCCTCATGGTCACTTTCCTGGGTGACCTCAGCCAGACATGCGTTGAATTGCTCTGGAGATGATGGCACTGAACATACGGAACTGCTTGCACTCTCTGCTGCCCTGGTGACTCTCAGACTCACAACTGAGTTAGTTGCTTCTCACATAGCACTGGGAGAAGAAGCTTTTCCTCCCCATTCCATGAATGCATGCATTCTAGTACTGGCAGCTTAACATTGCTGCACATAGATATGACTTTTTTTCCGTTGCATTTAAAATAATGCAGGGCTGGCATTGGAGCTTGGAGGCAGAGCCCTTGCCTAGCATGCTTGAGACCCTGGGTTCCACGTACCATGAATAAATATAGAAATAAACAAAGTACAATATGACACTATGACAGCATAATGTCATTAATATAGCGTGACTTTGCCCACAGTGGTGGTGCCCACACAGGGAGAGGCAAGGCCTTGAAGGATGACATAGGGCTCTCTCTTGGTTCCTGGCAACAGGGACCTGGCTTGAGCCACCCTGGACAGTAGGGCCCCACCATGTTCTTTGAGGGACTCCAACTAAACACAGCCGAGGAGCTGGGCTGGGAGTTATCATACCTGGGAACCTGGGACACTTCGGGACTTGCTTTCCATTTCTGCTGCTTCCTCTTGCTGGGTGTCTGCCTCTTGAAAGGAAGGAGGACCCCAGGACAGAGACAAGACCACCAGTGCAGCTCAGAAAGGAGACCAGGAGTTGGCAGTGAGAGGCGTGGGTGCTGGGAAATGACAGCACCACATTCCACTGTCTCCTCCTCCTCCTCTGTGCCAGCAGGACAGGCTGATCCTGACACTTCCAGCGGGAATCTGTGCTTCTGGACAAGAGCGTGTGAAGGGCTGGGGATGCAAGTGGACTCAGAAAACATTCCAATATTTGTTCTCTCACCAACATCAGACACTGAATGCACAGACTATTAATAATAGCACACGTCATATTAGCAATGCTAAGTATTATGTAAGCAATTCTCATTTGGCATTCCTGACTGGGTGCAAGCTTTTCAGAACTTCCTCCTCTGTTTTAGCAAGAGGGTTGTGAGTTCATCATGTTTTGCTTTGAAAAATGTCCCCACCCGCACTGCCCTGCAGCCTCCTCAGACCCCTCTGCTTGCTGGGGCGGTGTTACCAGAGGATGGCTGCCTGCTTTTACTGGTTTCCAAAGACCTTTCCCAGGCAGGGTTTCTCAGCCCTTTTATGCGGTAGTTCCCCCAGGGATCAGTTAAAAGGTAGATTCTGATGCGGCCAGCAGCAGAGAGGGACAGCTGGTGTGGATGGCCTGGCCTCTCGTTGCCTGGCCTGCACCTTGGCACTTCTGCTTCTCCCCACTCTGCAGCCCCCATCTTCTGACCATTCCCCACAGGGCTGCCTTGCTGGGATCGGATTTTCCTCAGGTTTCTCAGATGTCAGGAGTCAAGGGAGGTGGGCGTGCGTTCTTGCCAGCACAGGTCACCATGGAGGAGGGCAAGGCTAGATAGGGCCCTGCACAGGGAGCTCGGACCTGAAGGGAGGAGGGTCTCCCTGAGGGGAGAAATGGTGTGGTGCTGCCCATTACCAGAAGGGACCTGAAGGCCGAATCTTAGGGGACTGTGTCTCAGAGAGGGTGTGGCCTTCAGACCTGCTCTTCTTCCTCTGCAGGTTCATAGAGTCCGGTGCCCAGTTCAGGTGGAGAGGAAACGGCATGTGTAAGCCTGATGAGCCCTGTATGCTCCACATGTCTCATGGTTGAGTGAGGAGCAGAAGCCTCCCCAGGCTGGGCCCTCGAGGTTTTAACTGTCATCATTGTTGCTTCAGGCCACAGTGGTGTTTGTTTCTGTGGCCCACACAGCTCATCCAGACTGATCCGCTGTGCAGTGGGGAAGGAGGAGAGGGTGCTGCAGTAGTAGGCGGGGCTCTGTAGAAGCACCTAGCAGGCGGGTGCTCTCCACATCACTTAGAAAGGGCGGGGAAAACCCCCGGCACAGGAACCAACTTTGGGTGAAGCAGAGGCATGGGTAGGGCTGCTGTCACCACCAAGGCTCTGCAGGGCCAAGAAGCAGCAGAGAGGCAAGGCCCAAGGGCTGGGGGACATGTGCCAAGTCACCAGGGGACGAAGAGGAAATAACACTGCTCAGTTCCTACTTTGCTTCCATTTTCCCCATCTAAGAAGGATAAAGCAGAGGGTTTGCAGAGGGAACTAAAGTCCAAGATGATAGATAGTGAGCTCAGGGGTAGGAAGATAGGGTCCAACTTCCTTTTCTAATGTTTTGTTTTAAAACAGAGTCTTGCTGTGTAGTTCAGGGTGGCCTTGAACCCACAGGGATGTGAGCCTTGAACTTCCAGAGATCCTCCTGCCTCAGCCTCAGGTGCTGGGATTACAGGTGTGGGCCACCATACCCAGTTAGGGTCCAGATTCTTTAATGGGGTTACAGCCTCTGGGCTCAGATGAGTCAGATTCCAAGGGCCTGAGAGGAAGAACATCTGTGAAAGCAGAAGCAGAGTTAGTTTCTGCTAGAAACTCAGGGAAAGGGAGGGGTCTTTCTGAAAATTAGACACAGTCAGTGGAGCTCAGAGCTATTTTAATGAAGGGAGGAGGAAAGGGGAGTCCAGGACCTCTAACAGGGAATTAATCTTCACTTCTGACACATTTTTGAAAGAGTCTGTTTCCCATTTTTCTTCTAGAAATCAACCTATTAAATTGATGACACATGAACAAATGGGAAACAAAATAGATATGTATTTGGAAATTTCAATAGCTTTCTGTTGTTATTTGAGACAGTCTTGTTCTGTAGCTCAGGCTGGTCTTGAACTCACCATGTAGCCCAAGCTGGCCTCATGTTCCTCCTGCCTCAAGCTCCCAAGCTCTGAGATTACAGATTACAGGCATGCACCATCACACCTGGCCAAATAGTTTATTTTTATGGAGGATTTAGCAAATGCCAAGCAGACCACTCTGTGGGTCATTTCAATCATTCATTGCTGTTGCCTTCAATGAAGGAACCCTAGTCATCCATCTTATGGTTGAGGATATGGATCCTATGAGCAGGATCCACAGGAACAAAGTAACACTCTTCTTCATTGTATCAGTGCATTTTCTACTGCTATAACAAAATACCTGAGGCTGAGAATTAAGAGAAAAGGTTGTGGTCACTGTTTTGGAGATTCAAGGATACAATGCAGGTATGAGCTGAGCCAGAGTGCACACTTTTTGATGGGTGACACTGATGGAGGAAAAAAAAAAACTGATCTGGGGTGGATGACCTCCAATAGGGAACCTCCAAATGATGTAGGGAAAACTGATCTCCCAACCTGAAAAGTACCTGGGATGAGTTTGTGTTCTCTAAAACTGAAGAATGAATTTTAGGAACAAGCAGGTGTAGTGAGCTAAACATATTTATTGAAGGAAAGAAAGCTTCTGTCCCAGAGAGGGGCAGAAGGGGGTCCTGAGTGGGTGGTCCTCAGGAAGCTTTCTCTTCCAGGGAATTTTATAGAGGAAAACCACGTGGTGAGGTGGGTCAAAGGTTGTGGAGAAGACATGGGAATTCTCTTAGGTGGGTATGAGGTGGGACCAAACTATGGTCAACCAATGAAGTAACAAGCACCACTGCTCAGGTAAAATAGATTAAATCCAGTCTCTTTCTGTTGGGGGTTGGGTTAGTGACTCAGTTGGGCTCTTTCAAGGTGATTGATAGCTGCTTAGAATATCAATCCCTGATGCTCATCCCTAGGGAAGTATGTAGCTGTACTTGTTTACTCTTGCCTTGAGACCTGGCACACAGGGGAGGACTGTCTGTTTATAGTTGTGAAGTCATCTTATCTTCCATGTTGTCCTTGAGGGCCTGGCCCTATCTAACTGCCTATAATATTTCTATCTAATTCAGCTGCCTACAACACCACCACAATGACAGGCACTTGTGTAACCTTTGTGACATAGGAAGCTTGAGCCTGGGGCTTCCTACCAGGTTGCATCTCTTATAGGGCCCCAGCACCACTACCCTCATTGTTGCAGGAAGCAAACACAAGCACAGGCTAGATCAGACTGGCCTGGGCCAGCCTCCACACCAGGAGCCCAGCAGGGCTTCTAGGTAGCAGCATGGGGGCTGGGACAGAGTCCTCACCCCAAGCAGGATCTTCACTGGCAAGGTAACAGGGGGAGGTCCCCCCAAGGCTTGAGCCTGCCTGCATTCCTCTTGTTAATTGATCTCTCCTGTTTTTTTTTTTTTTTTTTTTTTCCTGTCTCCACCCATGAGGCAAAACCATGGGCTTTTTGGCCCACAGGAGAGAGGACAGGTGCACAGTGGAGGCCATGCTAGAGCAGGATGCCAGGGAAAGCCCTGGAGCAGGCTGAGTACACAGAGCCCTTGTGCTTTCCTGAGAGAAAGGAGCAAGACCGGTGAGTGTGAGACCTGCTACCATCCATTAGGGGTCTCTGGAGGCAGTGGGGACAGGGGCAGGACCAGTGTGGGCAGCTTTGAGAGTCCTGACCCTTGGGCAGCCCCTCAAAGTCCTGCGTCAGTTCCCCAATGCCAGTGCTATGAATACCTGATCATATGTACATTCCAGAGATCTCTGCAGCTGTAAGCTTTAATAGTTTAGAAATAGAGTCAGGTGTGGTGGGGCATGCATGTAATCCCAGCACTTGGGAGGCTGAGGCAGGACTGACTTCGAGGCCGGCCTGGGCTACATAGTGAGCTCAAGGCCAGCCTTAACTGCAAAGCAAAGCCTTGTCTCAAAAAAGACAAAAGAGAAAGAGACAGAGAAAGAGAGAGAGTGAGAGAGAGAGAGAGAATGTATTTAAGATAAATAAAGAATAAAACATTTCCATTTTACCTATACATATAGAAATTATGAATTTGAAATTTTAAAAACAATTGACTTCTCCTAAAGATAACAAACATCCATGGCACTAAAACAAAAAATATTGTTTAAACTAGATGTAAAGATAACTCTGGGAGGCTCAGGCAGGAGGATAAGAAGTGCGAGACTTATTAACTCAGCAAGACTTTTTTTAAATGTATGTATTTAGTGCAGGGTCAGCCGGGTCTACAGGGTCTCACCTTGTAGATTGGACTCAGTGCTCCTGTTGTTTTCAGCCTCCCAAGTGCGGGGATCACAGGCCTGCACCACCACACGCAGTTTCAGTAGCGCCCCCGGGGGTGGGGCCTGCATGGCACACTGGGGATAGAACCCTGGCTGCTGCACTCTGCCTAAACAGGCAGTCTAGTTCGCAGAGCTATCAGGCCAGGCCAAGACTTTGTCCTAAAATATAAATAAAAAGGGCTAGGGATATAGCTCAATGCAAAAGCCCTGGGTTCAACCTCCAGTAATTGAGAGGGGACAAAAGCTAAATAGAACAAATAAATAAAGAGATACTGCTCAATGCCGGGTGTGGTGGCTCACGCCTGTAAGCCCAGCACTTGGGAGGCTGAGGCAGGAGGATTGGTGCGAGTTCGAGACCAGCCTGGGCTACGAAAGTGAGCCCAAGGCCAGCCTGAACTGCATAGCGAGACCCTGCCTCAAAAAGCCAATAAAAATAATAATAATAAAAATAAATAAATAAATAAATAAAGAAAGAAAGAAAGAAAGAAAGATACTGCTCAAAATCTACAATACCTGAATGGACTAAAAGAAATTTGAATAGCTAAAAATCCAAGGATCTTTCTGTGTGAGTTTGCAGCATTTCTTTTGCTTTCTGCAATGATCACAATGTAAATTTGCACAAGGACTTTGGGGAGACATTGGCTCTGATCACCTAGCTGTAGTTCCTGGGACACCGGACCCTGTGTGGACAGAGCAGTTCCGGGAGAGATGCGTCACTCAGGAATGACCCATGGGGACTGTGAAGCGCACCACTCTATAATGACTCACGCATATGGCGGCTTTGTGTCTTTTTTGGCTTCTTTTCTTTTCCTTTCCTGTTTGTCTTAGGGGTTTGGGGTTGTCTTGTGCCTTATTAGAGGGTCTCTGAGAGCCAGGCATGCTTATCCTCAGTTGAAAGGCAGTGTGGAGTGTGTGCATTTTTCAGCTTTCTTATCTATGCAGTGGTACGAGCCCCTGAGCCCACCCTGTCAGTAAGAGCCCTGCTTTTTTCTGTTTTTGCTGAGGTATTTCAAAGCAGTTCCTAAATATGAGATAAGTAAAGAGCTGTTGGGTTTGCAAAGACAGCTGCAATAAAGGAAATCAAATTGAATTGCATTAGGGTAACTGGGAGAGAGAGAGAGAGAGAGAGAGAGAGAGAGAGAGAGAGAGAGAGAGAGAGAGAGGAGAGGTGGGGAGGGAGGGAGGGCGGGAGGGAGAGAAGAAACAAGGGAGACACGGGAAGGAGGGAGGGACGGAAATAGAACATCCATAATGAGATTACTATATTTATCGCCTGCCCCATTTCCACAGTTTCCTCCACTGCTCGCTTACTTTGCCTTGATGACTGGCCACGGGGTCGGCACAGGCAGCCCACATGGGCTTCCAGCGGTGCGGCAGGAAGGAGCCTGCATCTTCTCTGCCTCCCTCACCAGCTCTCAGGGCCCAGCATCCTGCACAGCGCATTTACTGCATTGACAGACTTGACTCTTCTGTCCTGGAAGGCAGCCGTCCCCTTTGCTAGCAAGGTGTAGGAGTACAGCGGGAGAGGACAGGGCTAGGGAGGCATTGTCTGTTTTTCTCTGGGGTCTGTCACCCCTGAATATCACCTCAAACCACAGCCCGGTAGCCTCAGAAGTTCTGAGTGATAAAAGTAGGATTTTCACTGATACATCCCCCAACCCCCATTCGTTTTGCATGTAATATTTTAGTAAATATTAGCCTCCTGAAAACTCTGAGATGATTTGCAGTACAAAGAGCTCTCTTTAGCTGTGTCTTGCTTTCACAGCGGGTCTTTCCTCTGACTTCCTACTGCTATCTCAGGGGATCCCTGTACTTTGTGGGAGAGGTCGGACTGGGGTACTGTCCTGAAATAATTCCTTCCAATCTGACACTGCAGCAGGGGTAGCTCTCCTGCAAACTCCTTCATTCCTCACATCTTAACTGTCATTCCTTCTTAAAATTTGAGAGCTCTGCTTTAAGTGTCCACTGACCATTTAGCTATGGGGAACCCAGTGTGACTTGCGCTCCTCTCCATATAACCCCGATTCTTGTAAAAGAAAAAAAAATTTAGTCTTTTAAATCTTTTATTTTGAAATAATTATAGCCAGGGGTGGTGGTGCACGCCTGTAATCCCAGCAATTGGGAGGCTGAGGCAGAAGACCTGGTGTGAGTTCGAGACCAGCCTAGGCTATAAAAGTGAGCTCAAGGCCAGCCTGAACTGCATAGCGAGACCCTGTCTCAAAAAGACAAAAAAAAATTATAGATCCACAGGAAGTTGGTATAGTACTACACACAGTACTGTGCCCTTCACCTAGCTTCCTGGGTCAAGAACAGCTTATCCATGGTAGGTAGCATATCGTCGAGAGCCAGGCAGTGACACTGTCTCAGTACAGTGAGCCAGACTGCAGGCCTTTCTCTGCCTCCCCTGGTTTTCATATGCATTCCTGGGTGTATGTGAACCTGTACACTCCCACACACTTCTTTTTTTTTTTGGAACTGGGGATCAAACTCAGGACCTTGCACTTGCCAGACAGACACTTGTACCCTTGAGCTATCTCCCTGGCCCTCCCACACACTTCTGTATAATTTCAGTTTATATTTCAAACCTACTTCACAAATCTTAGGCTTCCTTTATGGTCTGTGAATCTGGTCTCAGTCTCTCAGTTCTTGAGATTTATGCACCTTCTGTGCTTTCTCCTTCACCACAAACTGTCCTGGAAGACTGAACTCCAAATGAAACCTCCTCCTGATCGTCCCACTTGGACACTTTCAAGGGTGGCCCTGCTGTTTGGTGCTGAAGTCTCAGTGAGTGACCAATGTGGATCCACATGTCTCCCTGACCAGGTGCTACTGGTTGCTTTCACCTTCTTCTTGGGCCTGAGGCTCTGCAGCTCCAGTGGCTCCTGCCTAGGGTGGCCTCCCTGTCTTCATGCATCTAAAATTCCTGCTGCTCTGTCCAGAGTTACTCCAGTGCCACCTTTTTCAGGGAGAAATCCTCTTCTTTACTCCCAGTGTTTTCTTTCCTTGCCTACATACAACCATTCGATTGCTATTGTGCTTTCTATGTTAGGAATGTATTTGGAAAAAGAATCTAGGCTGGATCAAGGTGGAGACATTCAAAAGTGAATACAATACTAGGTAGCATCCAATGGGGACATCAACGCAACCATGGCCTCAGGACCAGGGGGGCTTTATGCATTGCCTCTCATCCATAGTCTCGGGCTTGTCACCCCTTTGTCACAAGCTGCTGCTGTCTCACCTTACCTACATTCCAGTCAGGTGCCAAGAAGCTGTACTGGTGGCTATCCCTCTGGGTATCACATTAGAGATTTTCCAGAACACTGTTAGTTCACATTTCCTGAACTGAGCTGTGCTATACATTGTTTCCAGTAAGGAAAGAAGGTGGAGAAGCAAGTAGGGGGAAGGCATGGGAGAGGAGGGCTGTCAGGCATGAGGAGCCCACCCACCACGTCTGCTGGACATTGTGTCCCAGTTGACCAAGAGCCAGCTGCCTGCACAGAGGTAGATCCTATTCGTTTCTGTTGGAGGAATCCCTAGGCCTGAGTGCTTGACTTTTGGTAGCCCCTCTTGGAAATCTCATAAAATGTGGATGAGTGCATGTGTGCAGTATGCCAAAGAGTCAGAGGAAAGTAAATGATTTGCATGTTCTTTTTCTTCTGAGTCCATAGCGAAGATTGTTTCCCATACAGAAATCTCTGCAGTGCTGGAGCCCAGAGCACAGAGAGGTGGAAGAAGAGCAGCAGGTTGGGCCTAATGTGCCATCCTCTACCAGCTTTTAGAGTCACGAAAATTGCTCACATCAGGGTGATTAGAGAGAGTAGGTGAGAAGGAGCCAGACTTTCCAGGTCACGACCTCAGTGACCTGCCTCTTTTACAAGCCCACCTTTGCCAATAACATAGTTAGCTCTAATCTCACTTGTGCATTAATTCACTGATGAGAACAGTGCCAAAAGTGACTATCTTTCAAAAGTCCTAATTCTGAAGCTATGAGATTTGGGGGACATTCTTGATCTAAACTGTAACATTCTACCCATCTCCCAAAAGAATCCTTTGCATCTCTTTATGTGAAATATATTCATTGTGCCAGCCTTAATCTCAATCTCTCACAACATCACAGAATATAAATGAAATTTAGACAAATTTTCTGCCAGAAAGCTGGGCATGATGGTGCATGCCTGTAATCCCAGCACTTGGGAGGCTGAGGCAGGAGGATCGGTGCAAGTCTGAGGCCAGCTTGGGCTATAAAAGTGAGCTCAAGGCCAACCAGAACTGTATAATGAGGCCCTGTCTCAAAAAGACAAAAAAAAAAAAAAATCTTTTTTTTTTTTTTTTTTTCCTGCTAGAGTATATAGCACACTAGTCTTAAATGGTCTGTAATTCAACTACTGGAGGAATCTTTGTCTTCAGAAAGAGAACTTCCTGAGTCTGGTCTTTACTTTCTGCATTTTTTAAAAACAGCACTCTAGTCCTCTGAACTCAGACCAGAATTTTCCACTAAGCTCATCTTAGAGCACTCTAGGTCTTTTCTATCCAGCATCTCTAAATCTTTCCAAATCTTTCCTGAACTAGTTCCAAAGGTTTCTGAGTCACAAGAATGACTCTACTCCTGGTACCAAACTCTGTCTTAGCCATCTTCCTTGTTACTGGGACAAATCCCTGACACTCACAATTTAAAAACGGGGAGCACTGTCAGCCTGCAACCCCTGTGCTACTGGAACTCCTTCCCCAGCCGGACCCCGGACCAGCAGGCATTCAGGTAGGAACACTCGGCCTGCAGTCCCCATGCTACCAAAACTCCTTCCCTGACTAGAACCCAGACTGGCGGGCACACAGGTAGGAACTCTCAGTCTACGGCACCCATGCCACTGGAACTCCTTCCCCACCCAGAGCCCAGCCCTGGCATCTGCTGTGGACCCTTGCAGCAAAATTCTCTGCAGAGAGGCTGGGGCTCAGACCCTCCCAGCTATCCAGGATCTGAACATCTGGCCAAAGGAGCACAGCAGGCTCACTTCCACAAGCTACAGTAGGAAGAAGCTGAACACAGCAGCCAGAGCTAGCCAGGCATATCTGGACAAGACCAAACTTGGTAGATCTAGACCAAATTTCAATAGATGCTAACTTCACCAAAGTTCTACACCAAAGGTCAGAGGCCACTGCTATACAAAATGTCAAAGAAAAGGAGCAAGATACAATCTCAGGCCCTGAACCCACACAGAACAATTGCAGGAGACACTAGCATAGAAGAAAATGGGAGTCACACAGCTGAAATCTCTGAATTAATAGCATCTGAAGTAAAGAAACAAATGCAGAAACATATAGAGGAACACAGATCAGAAACAACCTCTGAAGTAAAAAAAAAAAAAAAAAAAAAGACGTCTGAATTAATAGTGTCTGAAGTAAAAAAAAAATAACTGCAGAAAAATATAGAGGAAGTAAGAACAGAAATAACCTCTCAAGTAAAAAAAAGACATCTCTGAATTAATAGCCTCTGAAGTAAAGGAACAACTGCAGAAAGGTAGAGGAAATCAGATGAGAAATAATCTCTGAAGTAGAAAAGGAAAGGATAACTATAATGGAAGACTTAATAAATGCTTCTAAAGAAGACATTGAGGAGCCGGGTATGGTGGCACATGCCTGTAATCCCAGCACTTGGGAGGCTGAGGCAGGAGGATCAGTGCAAGTTAGAGACCAGCTAAGGCTCCAAAAGTGAGCTCAAGGTCAACCTGAACTGCTTAAGAAGACCCTTTCTCAAAAAGAAAACAAAAGAAGAAGACATTGATGAAAAATTAGAGGAGAATAGAAAAATATAGGAAAGAAGTAGATCGCATGAATCAGTTTCAAAGAGATACACAGGAAAATAAAAAATCTTAATCACAAGTTGGCAACACTGTATGAATGAAAGTGAAGATAGAGTTTCAGATCTTGAAGACACAGTCACAGCTAATGAAAAAGATAAGAAAGGATCACAGGAAAAAATAATTCCACATCTGCAAGATGATGCAAAGATGAACAATATAAGACTAATAGGCATCGATGTGAGAGGAATCTGCACAAATGATACGAAAAGAATGTGGGCAGAAGTAATAGCAGAAAACTTCCCAAATGTGAAAAAATAATCTGGCATCCAGTAACTGAAGCATATAGAACTCCAAATAACATCAACCCAACTAAAAACACACTTAGACATATAATAGTCAATATTACAGAAATTCAGCAGAAGAATAGTATACTAAGAGCTGCTAGAGAAAAGAAACAGATGACATTTAAAGGAAAACCCATCAGAATAATGGCGGATTTCTCTTCACAAACCATGAAGTCAAGAAGAGCATGGAGCAGAGTGCTTCAAGTAAACCATGAAAACAAATTCCAGCCCAGACTGCTATACGCCACAAAACTCTCTTTCAAGTATGAGGGAGAAGTGAAATATTTCCACGACAAAGAACAAATAAAGAATTTCATGATATCAAAGCTAACCCTACACAGACTACTAAAAGGTATTTTAGATAAGAACCAAAATAACTTGAACTCCATGAATGAGAACAGAAAGGACCTGCCAAATAGGGCAATGAATTAAACACAGGAGAAAAAAGGGTAAACAATAGTAGGTAAAAAACATGTCTGGGGCTGGTGAGATGGCTCAGTGGTCTAAAGCATCTGATTAGGAAAGCTTAGGCAACCGCAGGGACTCTAGTTCGATCCCCGGCATCACAGGTGTGCGCAAGTCCCACCCCAGGGAGGGCTGAGCCAGCCATAATATATATATATATATATATATATATATATATATATATATATATATATCAAAACAAAACTTGTCAACCAAAAGTAAATACATTTCAATTATAACCATCAATGTAAATGGACTTAATTCTCCAATTAAAGAAATAGACTGCCACAGTGGATTAGGAAGCAAAACCCAACAATAGGCGGTATACAAAAAACACACTTAATTCAAAGAAATTCACAGGCTCAAAGTCAAAGGATAGAAAACAATACTCCACGCCCCAGCATCTCAGAAAAAAGCAGGGGTAGCAATCCTGTTTGCAGACAGTCTGAACTTCAAACTAAGATTGATCAAATGAAATAAAAAGTGCCACTATATACTGGTTAGGGGAAAAATTCAACATGAAGAGGTAACGCTCTTAAATATGTATGCACCTAACATGGGAACACAAAGTTATATAAGAAAAATATTTATTTATTTTATGGCTGGCTTAACCTTCCCTGGGGATGGGGCTGGCACAGCATGTGGTGCTGGGGATTGAACTGTGGTCCCTGCAGTTGCCTAACCAAGCACTTTAGAGCATTGAGCTACCTTGCCAGGCCCAGAAAAACCTTAATGGATATGAAAAATCTAATATCCGATACCACAGTCTTAACAGGAGACCTTAGCACCCCTTTATCCCAAAAAGATAGGTCAAGCAGACGAAAAATTACCAAAGAAGTACTAGATCTGAATGAGAACTTGGAACAACTGGACTTAGTGGACATATACAGAGTGTTCCACCCAACCACTTCAGAATACACATTTTTTTTTCAGCTTCACATGGGACATTTTCTAAAATAGACCACATACTAGTCTATAGGTCATGCTTAAGTATATGCAAGAAAACAGAAATTATCCCATGCATATTATATGACCAATGTGCAATGAAACTGGAAATAAATGAAAAAAGAAACCATAGGAACCCCAGAAATACATGGAAATTAAACAACATTCTTCTCAGCAAATAGTGGGTTACCGATAAAAATAAACAAGAAATTAAACAATATCTACAATTTTTTAAAAATTTTATTTTAAAGAGTAAAAAATAGCAGAAACAAAGATAGAAAAACAGTAACAAGCAAGAGTACATATAGTACAGAATTTCAGAACAAGAACAAAAATTTAACAATGGTTGTATTACAATATCTACAATTTAATGAAAATTTAAGCACAACTTATCGGAATTTATGGGATGCAATGAAAGCATTTCTTAGAGGGAAATTTATAGCTGTGAACTCATACATTAAGAAAACAGAACAGGAACAAATAAATACTTTAATGCTGCACCTAAATCATCTAGAAACAGAAGAGCAAACAAAATCAAACGCCCAAAGATGGGAGGAAATTATAAAGATTAGAGGAGAAATTAATCCAACTGAAGCAAAGGAAATAATACAAAGAATTAATGAATCAAAAATCTGGCTCTTTGAAAGATTAAATAAAATTAAAAAGCCCCTAGCTAACCTCATCAAAAAGAGAAAAGAAAGGATTTGAATTCAAGGAATAAGGAATGAAAAGGGTGAAATTACCCAATATTGTGAAGATGGCCATACTCCCAAAATTGTTATACAGATTTAATGCAATCCCTATCAAAATATCATCAGCATACCTCACAGATCTGGACAAGTCATTCCTAAAATTTATTTGGAACCAGAAAAGAAAGATCTAGAGTAGCAAAGACCATCCTGGGCAACAAAGAGAAGGCAGGAGGCATTACAGTCCCTGACCTAAAATTATACTACAAAGCTACAATGATAAAATTTGTATGTATTGACAAAAACATAGACCTCAGGATCAGTGGAACAGATTAGAAGATGTAGAAGTAAATATAAAAACACTCAGCCACCTTATCTTTGACAAAGGGCCCAAACATATTTATTGGAAGAAAGATAGCCTCTTTAACAAATGGTGCTGGAAAAACTGGTTCTCTACATGCTGAAAGCTAAAACTTGACCCAGGTCTATCACCATACACTAAACTAAAATTAAAGAAGATTAAAGATCTACATGTTAAAACAGAAACGCCAAATCTCCTAGAAAAGAAAGTAGGAGGGAATCTTGAAGACATTGGGGTAGGCAAACAGTTCTTGGACAAAAATCAAAATGCACATGTAACACTTAAAAAAATCAACATCTGGGACCTCCTCTTGATGAGAAGTTTTTGGACATCAAAAGAAATTACCAACAGAGAAAAATAACACAAAAATTTTCAAAAAATTTTAACTAACAAGTATTCAGACAAAAGGCTTCTATCTAGAATTTGTAAAGAATTAAAAAACATTAGGGTCCCAAAATTCAAAGACCCAATCCAGAAATGGGCATCCAAGATGAACACACACTTCTCAGAGGAACAAATACTAGAAGCTTATAAATACATGAAGAAATGCTCCACATCTCTAGCCATCCATGAAGTGCAAATTAAAATGTCACTTAGATACCACCTCATCCCAGAAAGAATGGCTATCATAAAGAAATCGACCAACAACAAATGCTAGAGAGGCTGTGGGGAAAAAGGAACCCTTCTCCACTGCTGATGGGAATGCATACTGTGCAACCATTATGTAAAGCAGTGTGGAGATTCCTTAAATAAACAAAGACTGTAAATCCCATTCAATTCAGTTATCCCCCTAGTGGGAATTTTCCCAGAAGAACGGAAAACATTATATCATAGTGATGTTTGTGCACCTATGTTTATAGTAGCACAGTTTGTGATAGCCAATTCTTGGAAACATCCAAAATGCCCATAATCTGAAAAATGGCTGAAAAAGATGTAGTATTCTTATACAGTGGAGTGTTACTCAGCTATAAAGAATGATAAACTAGAAACGTCATATATAAGTGGACATATCTTGAAGATATACTCATCAATGAAATAAACCAGTCATACATGTTTAAATATTGTATAGTCTCCCTAGTGCAAGAACTCAAGAAATAAAAATGAAAAGGTATAACACAATTGAATGGAAATCAAGAACTTAAGGATTAAACAAAGAAGAGACAGCAAGCAGAAAAGTTAGGAAACTTGGCAGGGGCAAAACCATGCACTTATATACACAGGATGAGTTAGATAGTGGTCCTAAGAATCCCCAACAGGTTTTTTACACTGAGAATAGCAATGTGTAATACTAAAACTATGATTGGGATGCCTGTCATTTTGGTCTTATAGATATGTGCTGCTTCTAATGTAATTGCAAATATTGCTTTAATCTCTCTCAAGTAAATGTTTTAAAAGAAAATGAAACAGGTTAATTAAAGAGAATACGAGACAAGGAAAAATGCCATAGAATTGACCTGCTACAATTTTGCATATGCTTAGATTTCTAAATTTCTGTGTAAAAATGTGTAACTTTTAAAAATCACATTCTATAGCTATTTATTTATTTATTTATTTATTTATTTTGTGGGACCAGGGTTCAAACTGATGACCTTGCACTTGCCGGGCAGGCACTTGTGCCACGGAGCTATCTCCACAGCCCCTATAGCAATTTATTAGAATATCAATGATTGATGGAAAATACTGATTCCATGTTAAGTCTAAGGCATTTGATATTCAGAAAGAAAATGATGTTAAGCTCAAGTACTTATGTTATACAGTGATAGTAGCACCAAACTTCTCTTCTGGAGTGTTAAGAATTTAAGTTTGCAGCCGGGCGTGGTGGCGCACACCTGTAATCCCAGCACTCGGGAGGCAGAGGCAGGAGGATCGGTGCAAGTTCGAGACCAGCCTGGGCTACAAAAGTGAGCTCAAGACCAGCTTGAACTGCACAGTGAGACCCTGTCTCAAAAAGACAAAAAAAAAAAAAAAAAAAAAAAAAAAAAAAAAAAAAAAAAAAAAAAAAAAAAAAAAAAA